>JACXSJ010000981.1:92126-135279 GCA_014851325.1 Pentalonia nigronervosa | reverse complement strand
TAATTTCGACGCTCAGTATGTAGGAGGTAAATTTAAACGACACTCACGCGTAGACTATAAAACGGAAACTAACCAAACTGGTATTGTTTAATGCAGTAATATTTGTAGATTATAAATATACTAATATTATTCCCTTATCTACAAGCGGCTTATCGCTAAATCGATAATCTCGTTATTTAATAGCCACACCTCGTATAGTAATATTAAAAAGATTGTTATATAGTTTTAATATATTTCTAATATTATTTATTAAATGCCAAATTATAGTAAAACAATGTTATGTTTATGTATTATTAAAAAGTAGTTCTTAATTTTAGGTAGGTTTGCCCTAGGGCGCAAAATATATTAATCCCGGCCCTGCCACTATACCATTGTGAACTTAATGCGATTGAACTAGCTTGGTCATCGGTCAAGCATCATGTCAGGATGAACAACACTACGTTCAAACTACCTGATGTAAAAAATCTTTTAATAGAGGGCGTACAAAGAGTTGATGCTAATATGTGGAAGAACTTTATAAAACACACGATAAGGGAAGAAGATAAATTTTGGGAAATAGATAATATTATTGACCAGGTGTTTGAAGCGGAGACACAAAATTTAACTTTAACTGTTGGAAATACATCTTCTGAATCAGAGCCTGACACGGATTGAATTTTTTTTATAATAATATGTAAATATATTTGTTTTTAATACCTATAAGTTTTTTTAATATGAGCATTTTTTAAATTTTTTTGTAATTATTTGTATATGTGATGAAGTAAAAATTAAAAATTTTATATTACGTAACATTATAATCGTAATTGTTTTCTTACGTATATGTACAGCATACCTTATATTATACTTGCACATTTTAAAAGTAAAAATTTGTATGATACGACTTCGTAAAAATAAAACATATACAGCAAGTATTTTGGTTAAGTAATACACTGAATAGTGTTGGGATCATATTGAATTTGCAGCTGCCATGTGTACAGTATAACATAATATAATAGGTATAATCGTAATTCGTAACAATGACTTTGTAACATTCTCTATGCAGGCAGTAACTGCCTACTACGACAAGCGCCGTCGGTCTCCTACTCTGGGAGTCTGAATGTTCCGGCGGCTCGGTATGCATGCGCGGAAGTGGGTCAACTTTCGGTAAATAGAGTATATTTGTCAGTTTTGGCAACACTGCGAGAACGAGTTCGTAAGAAACGGCCCGAGTTGTGGAAGAATAACTCGTGGATTTTGCACCAGGACAACGCACCTGCCAAAAACGCGCTATCTGTGAAGCAGTATTTGACCGTTAAGTGCACTCCAGTACTCGAACACGTGCCGTACTCGCAAGATTTGGCACCATGCGACTTTTTTTTGTTTACGAAGATAAAATCTGCTTTGAAAGGGACCCGATTTAAGTCGATGGAAGCGATAAAGCAAAAAACGGCAGAGCTCCTAAAGGCCCTCATCAAAGAAGACTTTCCACTGTTTCGATCAATGGAAAAAACGTATTGATACTTGTGTGGAGAGGGGAGGAGATTATATTGAAGGGAAGCATTTGAATGTAGAATAATTTTTATAATAAAACCCTTTTTCTTAACCAGTCTCGTTATTTAATAGCCAGACTTTGTATATGTCACTCATATGAACCGTATAGGCTTATGCTATTCAAATTTGGAGCTGTGCTAAATCCTCACAACTTCGCACCATACAGGCATTTCAATCAATAGTTCTCCGTCTTGTCACTTCTACACCTTGGTACATATCCAATGACACGCTTCACAACGATTTAAAAATTGAAACAATTCAACAGCTCGCTACCAAACACTACAGATTTCACACAAAACTATCAATGCACTATAATCTTTTAATCTCCTCACTCTCTTGTAATTCTCTCCCTGATAGTCCAATGCGCCGTTTGAAACAAAAATGGTGTAGAGATTTACAAAATCCATAAAAAAAAAATAAATAATCGTATTGAGTTCCATCAATGGATAGGTTTCCCTCATCATATTCTGACATATTTGTATTGTATTATCATTTTTACTTATTGTGTTTTGATAGATTGTAAGTTTTTCAATAAAAAAAAAGGCATTTCTGCCATAAATCATTAAATTAAAATTATTTAAAATTTAATTGAAAATATATACCTAGCGGCTAGTGGTAAGAAAAATATTAATTACTAAGAAAATGTAATAATAAAAACAAACACAACACCTAAAAATAGGTAATATTATCATTAAATACTAAAATATTTATAAATAATTATACTGAACACATTTATGTCATTTATATTTAAAAGATTCCTTAATAAAGATGTAGCCAGTATAGATACTATTAACTATTGAAACATTTGGCACAATCTGATTCATTAATAATATAAAAAAAACTCCCAATTAATTGAATGTACTCAAAGCCAGTTTAATAAATCAGATCATACAATTAAAAATAAGAAACTAATAAATGGAAATTTAATGAAAATATTGATGAGTATATGACAAATAATAAAATAACTGAGTATTTTAACAAAATATAAAAAATTATATTATTCTATTTTATTTGGATAGTAAAATCATAAAAATTTTTATTAGAAAATCAATTTAACATAATTTTTAACCCATTATGATGTATTTACATAAAATGATAGGCTATAGAATATTTATAAAAAAAAGAAAATATTAATTTATGAATTTAAATTAAATAATAAACTGTTCATAAACAAATTTTACCAGGCATACTTGGGAAAAAATTTCAAATTAAATATTTTGAATAAAAAATATTATTATCATAATCCGATAATATCTATAAATAATGTTTACCTATTTCTTGATTTAAACAGTAGTCTCCTTTAAATGAACGAAGTTCTTGTCATCAGGAAGTTTAGAATCAAACAATGTCCTTTCCCAAACATTTACTTCGGTAAAACCTTTTAAAATCATAAAAAATCAAACAGTTTAACATACTGAAAAATAAAAACAGTTAATTTGTGCTCAGTGCATCCACTATTTATTAAGTGTTTTATGATAAATCAACATTTTTTAAAAACTAAAAATACAAAATGGACTAAAAAAATTCAAAGTGCAATACAAACAAATAATTAATAGTTCAATACAAAATGTGTGCACAAAAAAAAAAAGGAATATGCCAATAAGGTATCAATAGATAATTTAAAAAATCATAAAAAAAGAAAACAAATTATAATTCATATGATAGCTATGAATAGGTATAAATATAAATATATAAATAGAGGTACATATTTTTTATTTATTTTTATCAGTTGCATAAATATTTTATGCATGATACAAGTCATAAAAATCAAGAAATATAATTGGTTATATACTCTGTCGCAAATTAGAATATACCGGGCGGTGACTGGTTATCGTCTGGTGGTACGCATCTCTCATATAACAACATAGGTAGCGATCAGTGGAAGGAGAAAATAGTGCGCAAAACTGGTATATTCTAGTTTGAAACAGAGTGTAGGTTTTTATTATGAATCACATCAAATATCTCTCCAAATTCTAGATTATCTGCATAAATACTGGCTTTCAATACAAAATGTTTAGTTATTTAAATTAATCGTTTCCTCGATATTTGTTGAACCATAAAGTTTATAATGTTTCCATAGTTAATTCCTTTTTTGTTAAAAATATAAGTTAAAAATTTAGAATAATATATTTTATATATTTTATATCATTATATATTTTATTACATAATACATAGAAGTCAACATCAATGCTTTTCCTAGATTTTTGAACCTCCCATATTATGTAAAAGGATACAGTTTTCAATACTTAATTTATAAACTATGTTAAAAAAATTAAAATATTATTTTTTTAAATAATATGGATATTATTTTCAAAATATTTGTATAAAAGTAAATTAATAAAATATTAATATTTATAAACAAATGATTAAATTAATTACTCGTGTGAATTCTTGTTGTTTTATACAATTTCTAAGAAATCTAAAATTTCATTAATTTACATAATATTTGCTTACAATTTTAATCATCAGTAACCTTATTTTTATTCGTATAAAGTATAATTGATCTTTGAAACACTCAAAATACAGACTGCAACTATTAATTTTTTAAAGTAAAACTACTTATTCTTTTTTACACACACCAGTTAATTGTTAAGATAAACAATGTAAGTTTATTTTTGTTTAAAGAACAAAATATTTCTAATGGTTAAATTAGTTCTAAACATTCAAGACAATTCTGAGCATCACAAATATACATATGAAGTTATAGTTCTAATATTTACTAATTTTGAAAACTATGAAGGTATGTATTACAATTTATTTAAATATTATATTTTTATAACATAATTTAACTACTTGTTTTTAATCTATGAAATTCAATTATAAACACAAACTGCACTAGCCGATACAAAAAAAAGTGATCAAATATCTTAAGTTAGTAACTAAATTTTTATAAGCTCAGTTTACATATAAGCACACAAACATACACATATATTAAAATGAATTATTTTTGTTTTTAATAGGAACACATTGAGTTGAACTTGTGTATCACATTATATTAAGTTATAACTTAGGTATATATGTATTAAATTTTGATTAAGCTATTACCTATGTAATATACAATTTTTACATTTAAGAAAAATCTAGCTTAATTCATAACAAAGAGAAAATTAAATGTGTATAAAACATCATTTTATTTTAAATTTGACCTATTTCGGGCAGTACAACAAATATATAATCAGCAAAATTAATTATGCTGGTTAACATTGAAGCTCATTTTATTGTTAGATAAATCGTCTAACTTTAAAGATAAAGATTATTAACCTGTCATAATACACATGGGTTAATTTTTTACTCCAATATAATTGTATGTCCTTAATATTCAATAATCAAACAATTTTTTTTTTTTTATATAATATATAAACAACTTTATTTTGAAAAAAAAAATTTAAGCACATTGCTCAATTAGTGAATTGTCATAAGACATAGTTTACTAATCAATACAGAGTATATAGTGATTTAAAATCATTTAAGTTCTAATGAAATCTATACATAAACTAATTTTAATAAATAAGATTAAGTAAAATATAATACATAGGACATTACGTGAAACTGGTATTTAGTATCAAACAAAGTACGCAATAATCATGCAAACTAATAAATATTTATGATTATAAGTAAAAGTTATTGTGTAGTATATCTTCCAACACAGATAGACATATCTCACTAGATCCCTTCTTAGTCGATTCTGATTTTCGAAGAAGTCCAAGAGAAAATTGTATAAGTTATTTTAAGTTTTTAATGTATTAAGATTATAATATGCATCAAATCTATCTACATACTATTATTACGATGTTGAAAAACTGATAATTGTGTAGTATGCCTATTTTAAGAAAGCTAGATAAAATTTCAGCATAGTCTTATTCAAGGAACTGGTTTTACATTTAGTTTGAAAACGGCTGGAGTATTTTTGTACTTCACGCATATAGTAACAAATTAAATGGTCACATATTATATTATTATTTTATCAATGTGCTAGTAATGCATTTTAATTAGTCATATTATTACAAATATATACATACACAAAAAAATAGAATATTACACCCTTTTCATTTTATATTACTTAGACATAATATATAAGAAATTATTATTATGACTTATGATAGATTTTTTTAATGAAATTTTCTTTTGTTTTTCAATTTATATCTAACTAAACTATATTTTATTAATTATAGTAGATTAATATTTTGCTATTTTTAATTGTCTCTGTATTATGGATGAATTTAATGAATAACACAGTTCTGCTACGTTTTTCACAAGCCATACTATAATAAAAATATATAATCAATTTTTTTATAATTTTATGTATACACATATCTAGTTATAATTAGATATAGTAATTTTATAGGTTATCTCCAATTATGTTATAAATAATTAAAGTCAAGTATGGCTAGATAATTTGATTATATAATACGACAAGAAGTTGTTGGATCTCTACGGGCTATCTTTGATTCTGTTAATGGTCGTTGGTCGCAAAATTTTCTAAATGCAAAAGAACACCATTTAAATTTATTTGTTGCTACTTGATCAGATTGATTGTCAAAATTAATAGGACAATTATTGGTATTAGTGAGGGTTTTGTTCGAATTAGAATGGCATTTGTTTTTCTTGTCATTACAATTATTAGTTTCATCATCAGCAATTTCCTCAAACCAATCTTCATCCGAAGAACTATGGTGGCTTTGATACCTTTGTAAAGGCATATTATTGAAACTAGGAATTGACTTGAGCCTGATACGTCTATTATGCTTCCAAGCTTTTTGCATGATTGTTGGAAATTTCCATTTGTATGTTTTGCAAATGCAATCAGATACAGGAAATATACTTTTAAGTGTCCCATGTTTGTCAGAAGTTTTTTTACGCAAAAATCCACAAGTAAATGGCTTATTTGTTTTGCAATGACTTTTTGTACAATTTTGTTTTATAGGTACAATGTCAAATTCACTACCATCTGTAGATGTGGATGGTGCTGGAGGGATTTTAACTTCACCTATTACAGTAATATCTGGTATAATTGTGTCTACTACTGGAATACAATATTCTTTTGCATCTACACATAAATGATCACCCAATAAAGCATGCAGTGGATTTTGGGTTTCAGGAAGCACACGGTTAAGCTTACAAGCACAATCCACTCTGTCCACTATACCTGCATTGTTCATAATGTCACATTTCAAGTACACAGGCTGGAAAAACACAACAATTTGTCAATCTTATAAGTATTTTATATTATATAAACATATAAAAAGTAGCATGTAAAATACCTGTAATATGAACAATATTATTAGAAATAATAAAGTGAAAATAACTTAATCTAAATATAATCAATGCTGTGAACAATAATATGTTAATACAATCTTAACTAATGGCTTAATAGCTAATGTAACTAACACGTTGACCGCCACGTGGTTGCCAGTGGTCATCTGACTGCTGGTAATAACACTAAAAATGTGATTGCCGGCTGCCACGCTACCATATTACCTATACACCAAGTGACTGAGGGCTGTCACATTCTTATATATTTTCAAATAGCCTTTGTTGTGCTGGCGCTGATGTAATGATACGTTTCATATCACCATTGCATAGAGAAAAAAATTTGTCATTGAAAAGTATATTTTTTAACTAGATTAGATATTTTTAAAGTGTAAAAATAATATAAATAATTTCCCATGTTTAGTTATAAAAATATCGAAAATAACATTTTATGAATAACTCTCTAAAAAGACTGTGGCATACTACGAAAGATTATCAAATGCCCGCCGGCGGTCAATGTGCTAAGATCAATAAAAAAATAAAATAAAATGAAAATATCATTTATTTAGTTGTTTTTAATTGCAAAATCAATAGCTCCCTCAATTAAAATCTATAATATTTATGATAAAAATTGTTAAGAGGACGCCTACTCGCAATGTATAATGTACTGATGTCTTACAAACATATAGTATAGCAAATTTGTATTCAGCAGAACCAAATTTGAGTTGCTAACTTTAATATTAGAGTGAATTAACCTACAATCAAACTTAAAAATAAGAATATTGTCTGTATCTATATATCAAGTTTTTTATACTAATTATGAAATGAGATATGAGCATTTTTAAGTCACAATATTTCACAATTTCACATACTGTTGTATTTATATCCTCTTAATTATCTTTAAATTAATAACATATATTTATGGATTTTTCCAAATTGTTTAATAAAATGAGAATAAAAAAAAAATCAAATATGAATGATTGGCATTTTTAATGAATCTCAATATTTTTTTAAAATTACCTAATTTTACTTTTAAAAATGCAGTGCTTAAAAAATGTTGGTTTTAACTGTCCCAACATTGTAAATCTTTTATTGGATAAAACAATTATTATACTTTTTAAATACCTTATGATCTCCCATGCATGTTTTCTTTCCAATAAGATCATATTCCACATCATCATGATTATCTACTTCAAATGCCTGAAATAATAGGTAATGAAAGATGAAATTTAATAAATTTAATCAATGATTATCTTATATCATGTAATAACTTTGGTTAACTTTGCTCATTTTCAGGAGCAAGTGTTATTGGAGTTTTGGTACAATATATGAAATAAAATGATATATAATATTATAATATAGAAATAAAATTATAGAACTAAACATTTTTTTAAAATTTTTAAAACACTTCTTTCGCATGAAAAATGAACCTTGAATGATATGGACAACATAAAAAATATATTACAACAATATCACATATTTATTTATAAATTTAAAGATTAAAGAATTACAGTTGAATCCGCTTAATAGAGACACCGGTTAATAAGGACAACCGCTAATAAGGGACAATTCTTCAATTACAAAAACAAATATATACTTGTAGTGTAAACGTTCACCGCTTATCTGGGCCACAAATTTGGATAATTTGGACATTTTTATCGAGTATATTAATAGATCAGTAGTTCGAAAATAGCGACTGACTCGCGTAATCGTTTATTAGATTTAATTTTATCTTATCGTATGTTCACATGTGATGTATGTTAAATGTTATTTGGTACGTGTTTGTCGCGTGTATTAACGATGTATTGTGTACGTAAAGATTTATTGCTGCACAAAAATTAGAAATTCTCGACAAAATTAAATTACAGCCACTAGGCTGTAGTACTCGTCGTCTTTCGGAAATTTTAGGAATACCGAAATCAACAATCACACGAATTCAACAAAATTTAAATAAAGTCAATAATAAAACATTTTCAAAAAATTTATGTGTATGTTCATTTTTGTATTTCGGATTATTGGGACAAAATAACATGCAACCGATGTGTCCCAATAAAGCGGATTCGACTGTATTTTCATAATAGTATAAGCTAACAGTAAGACCTATAAGCTAATAACCATATTGTATAATAAATATACTATTTTTTAAAATTTAAAAATTTTATATTGAGTATCATAAACTAATAAAATTGAATAATATAATAATTACTTACCTTTTCATTTATTAAAAGTTTAGCACCAGCACTTAAAACTATTCTATCACACCAAGCTGGGCACCTGGTTTGCATATAGTTCATTCCTTCGTGTTCATTTTCTTCAAATGGATAACTCGGTTGAAAATGTATAGGAAATTCAAACAATTGACCTTCGAATGATTTTAATTCATGATCAAAATCTTTTAACTGGAAACATACAAAACTATATATTTGATATTTAAAATAAAAAAAATGAATTTAGTTATGTGTAAGTATGCTTTTAATTTAATATCAATTAACTTGAGCTTAAAAAGGGTATTAGACATAGTTCAAAATATACATAAGTTGTTTTAAATTAATTTAAAGCTTATTCTATTTTTTCCTTTTTGAATCTAAACATGATGGGGGTATTAGCATTACTTCCCCTCAAGCCTACCAAATATTATAAATAATTTTTATTAGTCATCACAATATATTAATATTAATACAATACATGTATGTAATTTAAGTTGTGAAAAAATAAATTACCCATGATCCACTTTTTGATACAAATGTATTTTGATGGTCCAAATGGCGAAATTCTTTTTTTCTTAAAGTAAAAATAACCTAAAAACATTTAGAACAAAACTATCATCAAAATGTCATATATTTATATATACTATATACTATTTTCACATACATATTAATATATAATACAATTATCACATTAACACTTACTTCTTTTGAATTGTCTGTATACTGAAAAACTAAGTTATCTTTATCAACATCATCTTTTACCATATCCAACCCTTCAACTATTTTCTGAAAATACAATCAACAATTTAAAATATACATACAAGTTATTTATTTATTAAATCAAAAATTTTACCATTATAACAGCTTTAGTATCCGTGCGAAAATTAAAATCTCCAAATAAAAAAAACGGAGCAAATCCAAAATCATAGTTACGAAACCTAAAGTCACAACATTCATTAATAATGATATAAAAAATACTTATTTATTTATAAATTATCTATTAAATAGTAAATCTGTGAATGAAAAAAGGTGGAAAGTAAGTAATTGTTCTGCTATGCAGTATGAGTTAAGTCGAGTGTACCTTGCCATTGAGGAGGCACTGTAATAGAGGAATTAAATCAATGATAAATCACTATACACAATGAAAAACAATTCTGAGCAAAGACAGTCTTATTTTTTGATAACCAAACATTTATTTTAATAACAATTATTATATTAAAATTTTAAGAAATGTTGGTATTTTTTTCAAATTATTTTAAAAAGTACTGAGAATTTTTTATTTTGACCTTTTTAAAGTACCAACTAAATCCAATTTTTTATAACAAACCTCCATCCAAATTGATGATCGGAGTATTTTTTTTAATAGAAAAAAATTTTTTATAGGTGCACAAAAAAAAAAAACACACACACATCATTGTAAAATTAATACATTCACTGCTACGCTTAGAATCAAAAATATGAAATTAATTATTTAAAAGATATTAATATTTACTTTTCATAAGTGTCATAAGTGTTCACATCAAAGCTTATCACAAAAATATTATCTATTCCTTATTATTAGTACATTGACATGATTAATTAATATTAAAATGTAAATGTATCCTACCCTTAACACATATATTAATTGTACCCCTTAAGTATAGATCAAACATTGTAAATAAATAAAAAAAAACTATTTATTTTTATTTTATAGTTAATTTCCTTACCGTTCTAAAGTGTATTCAAGTGCTTTTTGTCTCATGATAGAATAAACAGAAGAATGCTAAAAATTAAAATATAATTACTAACTATAAAAATGACAAAATATTTATATATACAAGATTATTATTACAAAAAATGTTAAGCCAATTATATCTTATACTAATCAATGGGGATTGAAGAATATTATTAATAAATACTGTTCAATATTTTTATATCAAAATATTTTTTTAATTGTTATATTAGGTAAATTCCTAATTTAAATATCAATATGCATTCAATATATTATTCTAACTTAAGCAAAATTATTAATAGATTTTATAAAGAGAAATCAACTCACAGATTGCATTGCAGTAAAATTTGAAGCATCATGAAACAAATGAATATTTATGAGATCAAATACAGAACCATTTAACTTCCACCTAGTTCTCAAAAACCCTTTACGTGACCATTTACACTAAAAATTAATGAAAAATAATAATTGATTTAAAATAAATGTAGTAACTATATTTTTAAACATAATACTAACCTCTGGAAAAAATTCTTGAGGAAATTTTGATTTTTCTTTTGTGGAAATATGTTCAATATTCCCAGAGTAAATAGTTTTTTCAGTGACAGGTAAAAACTCTTGTTCTAATGTTTTTCAATATTTTATAGTAAAAATAATGTTTAGTGAATAAATTATCATTTTAAGATTTATTTGTCTATAATATATCAACAAATCAATTTACTTACCATTAAAATCCCATAAATATGCTTCTTTTATAGCTTCATGTATAAAATAAAAGTTTCCTAAAGCCTGCAAAATAATTAAAATAATATATAAATAAATAATATATAGGTATATAGTAGTAAGATAGAGAAATAAAATTTCATGCACTAAATTATATAATAAGCAAAATAATAAATTAGAAAATTAAAGTAGAAAAGTAGAAATGTGTTAACAGTAGTAATTTGATAAAAATTGTGTTCATGATGAAAATCTAAGCTTAAATCTATTATATATTATACAATTAGACCTATTAATCTAGACCGGAATTATATGCACTAAAAATGTGCTAAATGTATTGCAAATAAGCATGGTTAAAATTACAAAATATCCAACAATATACACAAAAACTTTCATGATAAGCAGTTTATGCATTAAAAAATATGTACTAAATTAACTAAAATAATTAATAATCATTGATATAACAAAATAAGTAAACCATATATAACTAAAGATCCATCATAAACCGCAGTTGCAGCTGCATAAATATATCTTTTCTTTAATAGCAATAAAAGTAAAAAATATATATATATTTTTTTCCTAAATTAAGAAATATTATTTTTGACTATCAACAATTTTTCTGAAATAATTTCCAATTTATTGTTGATTGACATATGATAATTTTAGTCATTTTTGTAAAAAGAAAATGACTAGAAAAAAAAGAAAATGAAATGAAAATAAAAATGAAAAATACTATTTATTTATTAAGAATGTATAAAATATGCAAATTATTTGCTCTTATAACAAGATGTACCTTAATCCATCAAATATGCATCAATATCCAAAATAAAATCTGGTCTATGAAATCAGTTTGGTTTTAAATACACATATTTCAAACCTTCATAGTTGCGCATACACCCAGTATTAATATAAAAATGCATAAAATTATGGTCTCTACTAATCAGTCTTGTATAAATATAGATATTTTTATGTTAAACAAATTAATTTTACTTTATTTTTTTAAATTTTTAAATCCCCTTTACTCCAATTGATTCATGGAAGTGGCCCATTCAAGCCCAATCCAACAAAAATGCCAAATAGGGACAAATGAACGTAGCTGTTTGGATGTCAAAAATAAAATAGCAAATCAATGAATAAAAATATTAGTTGTAAAAATAAAATAATTAAAACACAATATCAAAAATAGTTATTTATATTCATTATGATATAATAAAAAATTATAAACAAAATCTAAAAAAATAATATTTGATATTTCACTCAATTTCAATTAATATTAAGTTATTAATTTCCTTAATTTTTCTTTAAATATTTTAATGCTAATTTATTGGATATATTATAATAAATAATAAAATAACTAGAATATTAACTTAATATTTTTATAGATTGATTTACTATTATTATTTATTTTTTTTTTTTTTGCATCCATTTGTCCTAGATTGCAAAAATGTCTAAATTTGATTATAACACAAAGTATATTTACTAGGTACAATAATAATATTTAATAAAAAATAAAAAATTTTAAAAAAATAGTAAATATTACTTATTACACATGATGTATATCTTAAGACTTGACAAAAAATTAATTTAAAATTCAAAATAATATCATATAGGTAGATACTGTAGAGATAATTTAATAATTTATTTGAGGCTTCAAAAATCTTAAATAATATTTTTAAATAAAAATGGTATAGTAGTTTAATTGAATTGATTTATTTATATTCAAAATAACGAATAATGAGTTTCATTCGAAAACCGAAAATAAAAATATACCGTAACAATTATATTTGACTAGTTACTGTAAAATTTTCAGCTGACGTGAATTCTTCATCAAGAAATACTTGAGCTCTGTTGAAGATCCTTAATTCTTTACTTGTCATTAATAAGCTGTAACCAAATGAATTAATCAGTATAGAATTTCAAAATTGTATTACAAAAGGAATCACTTAAGTTCCTGTATAATCAATATACTTCAATATTTCAATTCTGTTCATTTTTTGTAATTTTGATCTATTAAAGATCTATTGGATATTTAAAATTATTAAAAACAATGCAAATGTTTGTAAGTTAATGATTTTCAACATAAACATAATAGTTATCATTACACAGTATTACCATAATAATTATATATTTATTTACATAAGTTTTGAACAAATTGTAATAATTAGTCATTAAAATTATTGTTAATAATTTTAGTTATATTATAATGTTATTTCTTTAATTATAAAAAATAATTATTAAAACTCGTATTTTGGTGTATTAATTGATGATGCAAATGTAAAAAAGTAGTATTGCTAATTACAATATTATGTATAATAGAAAATAATTTATTTTGTTAACACACATTGTATAAATTAAAAAGGTATATAAATTTAATTGTTATTTTATCCTAAAAACCATGATTCAAAACTTATAATTAAATTTTATTATACAAAATTATTAAAATTACTTTGAATTATAATCTATAAAACATTTATGCTAATTAACTAATTGTAAACAGAAATACATTTACATAAATTATGATTAATAATTGGGAATCATTAAATGATTTTGCTAGTTAGAGTAAGTATAATACTATGGTAAACATATTGATTATACGTGTTCAAGAAATTTTTTTTGTTTATAACACATGAAAATTAATAATTAATTTGTTAAAAAAATAGGGCATTGTAAATTGTGATTCGTTGAAGCATAAGAAATACTGAAATAACTGAACTGCTTAACAAAGTAAAATAAGTATAAAAATAAACTATATGTTTTAACTAATTAATTTTTTTCCATTACATAAATTAACATCAATTATTTAACAAATGATTGTAGCTATTTAATTTTAAATTATTAATTATTAAATTTGCACAAATAAATAAATAATTTATTTAATTTTTATTTACCTAACAAAGAAGTTTACGTGTTTCATGCTTTCTTCATAATTTTTCCCACCAACCTCTTGACAATGCAAAGCTATAAAATATGGATCCAATCTGCTCACAGTCTAGAGTTTAAATCAATAATGAATTGATGAGTTAATTAGTCAAAAGTTCCTTACACCAATAATAATATAAAATTATAGATATTAATGTATTGTATATTATATTAAAAAATATAATTTATTTTAAGATAAATATTTCTACTTACATTTAAAAATTCTTCAGTCCATATTTTTAACATCACACTTGGCTGAAAATAACAAATAAATATACATTCAAGTTTCATTTAACTTCATTACAAATTAATAAAATGGATAATTTTAAAGTTTTAAATTAAAAAGGGTGGAAAGTAGGTCACCGCTCTGCTGAGAGTGAAGATGGTCTGTTAACCGACATAACAAAGTTAAAGCAAATATTATCATATATTTATACCTATTGCTATTAATAACTATAGAAATAATTTATATTTATATTAATTTTAAATTTATGTAAATATTTCAAAAATGACATTACGTATGGTTAAATATAGTAATATCAGAAACATTCCAAATCCTCAGTAATATTTTTAAATTGCAACAAAATAACTAAAATTGTTAATCTTTAAGTATTATATTTTGTCAAAATTTGAAATTTAATTGTCTTTAAAAAAAAATTGTGTTTATATATTTATTAAATTTTTTGTTTTGGTAAAAATTTCTTAAAATGAAACGTGTATTACATTTTAAAGCACTAACCATAAAAATTGAACATTTTATACATTTAACCAAAAATAATTTGCAAATTTTCATGATTTTAACGAATTTTGTCAAAGGTTTAATTTCTAAGACTTAAAAAAAAATTGTGAATTATGTTTAACTTTTTTTAATTACAATTTTTGCTTTGATGACAAGTAAATGAGGTTTGCAATTCCTTTAATAACAACTTATGACTTATGATATTATTACTATTAAATTAATTTATATTACTATTATAGACATTAGTAATAGGCAATAGGTACAACATACAACAGTAGATAGAATTAATTTTGGCAAACCAATTGCATCTGAAAATGTCATTGTGTATATAAAATATAATAATATACTTTAAATATTTTAAATATTCATGAATAATATTTTTAAATTACTACAAGATAACTAAAATTGTTATTCTTTATTTAAACACCTATCTAATTTTGTCAAAGTTTAATTAAAATATCTAAGAAAAAAAAAATAGTTTATTTTTTTAAGAATTTTTGATTACAGTATAAACTACTGCTGAGGAATCTTGTTTTTAATTTTCAATATTTAGCTATGAAAGTTCAACACTTAAATAAATTATGAAAAATGTTGTCAATGTTTGAACTTAAAATGAAAAAAATAATGCCATTGAGGTACCGGTCCAATGTGTGATCTACCAATAAATGGCTGGTCTAATGTGTTTGGCATCTTTTTTCGTATACCTCATAGTAACAATTTTTTTTAAAAGTACCGTCCAAATGTCTTTTTTTACTGGACCTTGTTGTTTCACGTAATTGTCTATCACATTCGGTACCATCAATATTCTTTTTTGAGCAAACCAAACGATTGATACTTAAAAGGTTTTTACTTTTTAAATATTCAACACATTTCAATTCATCAACAATTATATTTCTGTATAAATATCCCATTGTTGTAGTAGATTTCATTTTAAATCAGTACAAAACTAAATGAACTAAATTCAAAAATATTATACACACTTATGAAAAAAAATGGAAAAAATTCACCAACAAACGAAATGATACGAACAAATGCTAAATGGTAACTGAATGTTTAAATGATATTTTAGATGTAAAATCCATATCATGTCTATAGTAAGCACTATAGTGTAAAATATAGGTATCTATTATTGGTAGATCACACGTTCTACCTACAACACTTTATCGTAGATAGCCATTTATCGGTAAATCACACATTGAACCGGTTCCGCCATTGAACCTTATATTGTTTATTGAAATTCATGAACAAAAAGCTAAAAAAAAATTGAAAACCAGTATTAACAGCTCAGTCAAAACATTTTAAACATATTTTTATATTTTAGAAAATAATAAAAAAACATTTGAATGTAATGCTAATGGTCTTAGATGTCGAATCAGAAATTTAATAAAAAAAAGATTTCAAGATCAATAAAAAAAAAAAAAAAAATTTGGTGAAAACTGTAAGTATCTACGTATATTAGTTTTTGGTTACAGCAAAATAAGAAAGTCATTTGATAAAAAACCGTTAATTTACAGGTGAATACTGATATCTAAAGTCAAAAAATTATTTGACTTTCCGGTAAGCTTAATTTATTTGTTAAAGATAGAAAAACTTTTAATATATCTTGTATTAAATTTTCAAAAAGACAAATTTTTATGAATTTCTAATTTGAAATATAATTTACAAATTTTCGTGATTTTGATGAATTTTGACTTCAATTCTAACTTCTAACTTCTAAATTCTAACTTCAAAGCTCATAAAAAACAATTGAAGATTTACGCTTTTTTTAATTTCCTCTAACAACAACTTATTAGATACCTACATTTTCAAGTTTTTGACAGAACACAACATTTTTTATTGACTATAATTTAAAAAAAACGAATAAAAATCAATAATTGTTTACGTCTATAAATAGCTCAGAGTTAAAATATAATAAAAACATTATGACACACAGAAAATGCTATAAAAAAATAATATAAACATTCTTTAAAAATGTCATGTGTTTACATTTATATTTTTTTTTGAGCGACGCCAAAAAACAAAATCGATTTTCTTAAAAACTGGTTTTACGTAAAAGTTCCCATTTTCCTTATATTTTTTTGTTTGTATTTCCCGACGCTTTTGAAAGTTACTGAGAATTTTTAATTTTTACATCTCAACAGTACCCATCAACTAGATTTACTTTTCCATCAGAAAAAATACTGAAATTGAAAATTAAAGTATTTTTTCTAGTAGAAAAAATGTTTACAGCCAAAAAAAACATGTCATTGTAAAATCAATACATTCATCACTCAGCTCAGAACTAAAATCAGGGAACTCTTGTTTTGCTATTTAGATATATAGGTAGTAGGTTTCGAGTGTATTTCGTCATTAAGTAGGTTACTGTAATAAATGTACCTATTAAATTATAATTCAATAATAAATCTTTGTATAGATGCAACAAATTATTCTGAACTGTAATGATGTGTCAGTTTCCATTTCGAAGGATATTTTATAATATATTTATATTACTGTTATTAAAACAATACAATACAATAGGTTGAACAAGGTTGACAAAAACATCGCATTAATTATATTGGCGATTATTAAAATATTAAATCATATCATATTATTGTTATTAACTTATAAATCAATACCGACATTTGACGTAAATGCTTGGAATAAAATTGTTTTATTAATTGCTTAAAATTCTAAATATTATGAAAATTTCATTATGTGTATAAAAATTAAGATAGGTAACGCCATAACCACGAAAAGTTTCAAGTTTGTATAATTACTTGATATTTTTTGTTTTACAGTAAAAAGTCTATTTTTGTCAAAATCTGATATTCTATATATATTTTCGTGCTGTTTTTTATTAATTTTTCCCAATTGTTATGAGAAAAATATTGTTGAAGACGAAAGTTTCCTACTTTTATCCTAAACTACAAACTAGATCAATTTTATTATCAGAAGCCACCTCACAATTTTGAATATTGAAGCAAATGTTTTGTTTCAAAGCGTGATAAAAGATACAAAAAAACAAAATAAATTAAGTATTAAGACCAATATCATATTTAAAAATCATCACTCATTGCCGTATGTTATTCATTACACTGGTGCGTTAATATTGTATATAAAAAATTATTAACAATTTAAGTTAAAGCATAAAAATAATTTTTCATTACAATATAGATCAATTTAAGTATTTATTTGTTAGAAACAACTATAGAAATTCCAAAATCAATGATTATAAATAAAACTACTCTTGTTAATAAAATTACAATGATATGTTTTAGCGGTATTTAACCTCCCCAAAAGTTTTTTTCTTTAATTCCAAAATTTAAAAATTTTATTTTAAATTTGCCAGAAATTGCAGCGAAATTTTTATACGATATTTACTGATCAGTAAATGTATAATGATAATTTATGCATATCAATATAGGTACTATATATATTATCTTCTAACATAAAAGGTTTATATAAAATTATTGAAACTTTCAGAATGTCTTCTAACCTACTAAAAAAAATAGACAAAAAAAACAAAAGTAAAACTTAAACATTTATCGTTTTACGCAGAATACATACAAGTTTAAGGTCAATTGTAAAGTATGTCAAAAACATTAATTTTAAATTAAAAAGTTATTAATAAAATATTAAACTATTTTGAAATAGATATACCTACTCATTGATATTCCAACAACAAATTTTAATAACTCAATGTCAATTGTTATCTGTAATATAAACATAATATGACGTATTTTATAAAATATATAAAATAGTATAATATTAATTTTTTTAACGCTTTTTGATATGTTAAATAAGTATTCAGTTTTTTATTACTATTAACTATATAGTATTCAACATTTAAATATATATAGTGGACAGCCGTATATGTATGAGTTTTTAATAAAATATTTAAAACACAATAACAATATATTTATTAGTAGACGTACAACTTAAAAAAAAATCGATTTTGTAATTTGTTTAATAGGCATACGATACTCAAAAATAGTAAATACACACGTTTTAGTAAAGTAAACTGTAACGTATAACCGAGGAACACTGTAGCAGTGGGAACTCCTCTTAAAGTCTTGGATTTTTTCATACAAATACATATACATATCACATAATTATATTAAATCTATAATATATTTTATAGGTACTATATACATTTATATATAATCACAGATACTTAAACTTATTTAGTTCTATACTTCTATACAACGTATAAGCATATTTATTTATTTATTTATTTATTAATATTAAATAAGGGACGGGCCTAATTACATTGTTTTGCATATTAAAGTCCCCCCTTTCGAAATAAATCTTACAGATAGTATAGCTATAGTATACGGTAGGTCAACAAGAGTTAAATTAAATTCATATTTTAAATTTTATGTGTCTCAAGCGAATGCAGAAAACGATCCTTTTACACTAACAATATATATATATATATATATATTTCAAAATATAGAACATTCAACTTATATTCAAATTCATATTATACAACATTGTTAATTTAATTTAATGTTTCTTTTTATTTCTACATATATCTATACTGATAATTTCCAATTGACACAAAAATGTGTATTAAGAAGATATAACATTCCATAAAAAATAATTTTAGAAATAGTAGATTTAAGTAAATATACAAAATTTTAATATTTTAAACATTAAGTGACTTTTTATTTTTTTCCTAAAGCAGGCACTCTCTTAAAACGTTCTTTATTTATTCAATATATCTAAGACAAACAATTGAAAATGAAAGTTCTTATCTCTTTTTGAATCGTAATTTATAATTTGAACAAGGAAAATCGAAATAATAGGTAATAAAGGTACTCATTGGCTGTTTAATTTTAATTCTATTCATTATATATGACGTCAGCGTCAAAATCGATAACACAGAAAAAGCACGTCACACCTATATTATCACATTAATTAATAAGTTAAAATTATCAAAATATTATTTTCATAAGATAATTTAATCAAGATGATAACAAGACAATTTTTAAAAACTAATCAACGTCATATTAAACGTTATGTACATAAACACAAGTGCATTACATATTATTAATAAAAATAATAACTTTTTCTATAGATAAAATCCCATCGTTTTTAGCTATTACATTACTATATATTACTATAAATATAAACAATAGTATCCAACAGCTATGTGTAATGTTGAAAAGCTACAGTTCTATGAAACATAAAAAGAGGCTTTTCATATGGAAGTGAAATTAATTAATTAAAATTATTTAATTTTGAGGAAACGACACAAATTAACAATTTAATTACTCAATACGCAATACACGTATGAGATACACAATAATTTTAAAAAAATCATAACTCATAAGTTTTTATGGGATGATTTTAAAGTTAAATTATTCAGATAAGTGTTTGACCGTGACAAACGAAACCCTAAGTTATACTGTAATAAGTTTATAACGTATAACTTAATAAGGGGCAAGTGTCATGTGTCAAGTGTGTTATGCAACAGTATCATAAAACACAATCTAAGTAGTAATTTTACATACACTAGCTTACAATAGAAATAAACAACTAAATAATATACATTTATATTTTATATAATAATAGGATTATTTATTTGTTACTGAATTGAACTAGGTATGCGAGCATGATACATGAAATAAAATATAAATAGCTTTCAATTCAGTTAGCATTCTGGTTTGACACTTAGATTCTACCAAAAATAAAGAACTTCAAAAATTTGAATGTTATTATAGTTTCATATAGATTCTTTTTTAGTTCAATTTATTTTTAGCTCATATAAAATAATACGCTACTTTTTTTGTAATTTTTATAAGAGAAATTTATGAAAATTCTTTTTTTTAAATAGTCAGTTTCTTACTTACAAAAACTTAATCGTATATAAATTGAAAAAAAAACTAATGAAAAGTTCAAATTTCTAATTAATTTATAAATACAACAGAAAGAGCAAAAATGTCATGAAAATTATATGATGTCTATAGTAAATTAATACTTTTATAAATACTTGAAGAAAAACTTCTAGTCTCTACGATGTTTTATTTTTGCATTAAAATTTACAACAATGAAACAAATCTGATTTTGTCAAAAATTATATAGTTTTGCGTAAAAATTCCCGTTTTTTGTTTTTCCCAATTATTTTTAAAAGTACTGAGAATCACTAAACTACCAACTTGTTTTCAGAAACCACCCTCGAAGTTGAAGATTGAAGATTTTTTTACAACTGAATAACGTATAGTATATACTATATATAAATAAAATAAGAAAAAAGATCGGTTAGTGGGTACGGCTCTGCTGTACAATAGGTGGGTCATTTTCATGGATGTGTTAAATTTAAATTCAATTATATAAATTCATTGTATACGAAAAAGGATTCTGAGAAAATCTGGCAGCTTAAATTACTAAGTATATTTTATGATATTATTGCTATTAAAATAATTATTGCGGAAAACATTGCATTTGAAAATGTGTAATTAAATTTGTAAAATATACCTAATAAAACACTTTCAAGTGTACCAATGAATAATATTATTTTTTAGAAATTTCTTAATCATAAAAAATTGCAAATTTTCGTTATTTTTAAGTATTTTTTCGAAATTCCAACTTTAGACGGTTATAAAAAAACTACTTAAATATTAGGAGATTTACACTCAACTTTTTTTTGATTTCCACTAATAAGTTATGAGGAACTATACATTTTATAATTGTATTGAATTTTCAAGTTTAACACAGTTTGTTTTTTCGAACAATCAAAATAAATTTTATGGATAATAAAAAAAAATGAACCAAATATTTTTTATGCCTATAAATAGCTCAAAAAGGGTTAAATTATATTGAACATTTTATGAGTGTGAAACTGTTTATATAAACATTCAGTAAAAATATCATGCTTCTACAGTTATTTTTTTTTGAGTTACGTTAAAACAATAAAATCAATTTTTTCTAAAACTGGTTTTTGCGTAAAAATTCCTGTTTTTTCTTAATTTTTTTAAATATATTTCAAGGCGTTTTTAGAAACTATTGAAATGTTTTAAAATGATCTTTCGAATGCACTAACTATATAGATTCACTTTCGCACCAAATAAGTTGACTGATGTTGAAAATTGAAACATTATTTCAACAACTTATCGAGTACACCGATACACAAAAAAACACACACATTGTAAAATCAATATATTCGTTTCTCCACTAAGAATCCAAAACAAACTGATTGAGTTTTTAATAAAGAAAAAAGAAGTAAAACCATAACTTTTTAAATAAATTAATAAGAGATTTTGTAAGGTATATTACCTATTGCAGTTATTATTGGTGTAGTACATTTAGATAGTCATTTTAAACGCATTTTTCTTTGTTTTTTTGCGGCATTTAAACCCAGGTCTAGCTTAATCCTTATTATTTAAGTCAGTTATAAGTATATAAAATGCGTATAACTCGCTTAAAAATTAAAATATCACCAAAAAAAAATCAGACGAAAGATAACATTTTTACATTAAAATTTAATTATAGGTTAATTGACTTTAATATTAAAGCTAATCTCCCACACAATCGTTTCTACTGAACGCAAATTTGCTATGTTGAACGTTTGTAAGACAGAGACAACACATACTACGGGTGTAGCATCCTATTAATAATAATTAATAATCCAAAGATAATTTTATATTAAGCTCTTCTTAAGAAATTTACAACGAGAAATTAATTAATATTATAATATATTTATTAATACAATTAATTTAACTTGGTGTTAAGAATTTAATTTTAGGTAATAATTAATATTTATTCTATACCATATACATAGTAGTATAGTACAAAAACAGATTGAAATTAAATTAAAATATTGTTTTTCAAAGCAGAGTACACAAAACAAATCAAAACAGGTGCAGTAAAAAGTAAAACTATTAACATTTTTTTTGTGTGTTTAAAAAAATATAATTTACTGTCATACTACTCAATTTTACCTATTTTTTTTTTTATATTTAATTTATAAAATACATTATTGTTAAATGTATAGTTATACAAATCACAAAAATAATAGGAGCAGATTATAGTTATAATTTATTATTCATTATTTAAAATATTGTTTGACCTTTATCCATTAACAATAAATTTAAGACAAATTAAATTTTACTCAAGCCACTTTATTTTAAGCTTTGTTTTATCTTTAACGAGTTTTTCAATCTATATTTTAACTATACAGTAATTATGAAAGGTAGTTAGACATAGTTAATACTTTAGAATATAAAACAATAATAATCGTAATAAAATTAATTATTCAATTATGGGAATTAAACTAGTAATTAGATTCTTTATTAATTAAAAAAAAAAAATACAAAGTTTATTTAAATAGAAAATAATTTGTTATTGTTGTTTTTTCAATGTTTCTTCAACTACCTAGTTCAATCAACTTATTGTATAATTTAATAAAAAAAAAAATTGTTTCAACATTTAAATATGTAACCAAACATATTGTAATTGATGACTTGGAGTCATTCTTAAAATCTTACTAGATTACCATGTTATGAAATAATTAGTCTTAAACTAATTAAAAATATTAACTAGATATATGAGTTATAATTTATTGTGAGCTTCAGTGGTGTAACTATCCTAGAGCAAAGTGGGACAGTACCTGGGCTTTATTGTGCTATAAACCTATTGTTATTATACCAACAGACTTGAAACTGGATATAAAATATGCATGTACATTGTACCTATGTGGAGAATGAATTACAAAGCTAATGGGAGGTAAATTAAAATTCTTTTTAATATTTTAAATTTAATTGTACATAATGTACAACATAAAAACTAGAATTATTATCTGCACATTATTACATACACAAATTGGTGTATTAATATTACCAACCTATTTAATTTAGGTATATCATACATATTGTACAAATTCTACATTCCTACATCATAAAATACTTTAACTTATATTATTAATATTTGTTATATTATTTGCACGGTCAAAGGTAGACTTTGAGTTTTTTACTAAATTGTGCAACAGTATACTGTTGTATACACCATGTACAACTTTTAACTAAATGTCTTAATATAAAATAAATAGCTACTATTAATATAGGTAATATTTTAAGTGTTTATAATTAGTACTAAAAATGTAGGTTATTAATTCAAAATACCTACTAAAACTATTGTTATAATAATTTTAATCAGGTATACAGATATCAGCTAAGGAAGTAAAATAACTTAAATTGATTAATTCTGGCTTGAGATAATTATTATATATATTTTTAATTATTAGTGCCTATTTAAATCTAATTATTTAATAGAAAATAAACTATGTATCTCAGATGCTCAGGATTAGGTTTTTTGTATAAATGTTTTGTATTACACTTTGTAACTCATGATATTTTATTAAATAAAGTTCATGACATTTCTAAATGATGAAAGGGTGATGTTCATTAATATGGGTATTAATATTAAAAATATTTCCAAAAATCATTAATTATAATCGTATTATAAAAAAAAATTGATCAGACCTACTCAAAAGTGTATACATACAATGTTGAAACAATATTACACAAAACTCTTATATTTTGTAAATATCTAAAATGCATAATATAATTAATATAAATTATTTTAGCAAGAGAAATCTAATTCAGGTTATCAAAATTGATAACAGCCCAATTTGATAACAATTTAAATAATAATTTTCAACTTTTTAATGACATCAAAACTATCAGATGTAAAATATAGTAGTAACAGATATATAGTAATAGTTTTTAACAGTTTTCTAATCAATTTATGAATAATATTAAAATATCGTGTATTTATTCATGTAAATTTACATTTGTTTGATCAGATTTTGCTTTAATAATGTTGTAGGTACACTCTGTAAATTAATATATCATAAACATACTATATTATGTTAGTACAAACAAATATAGTTAAAAAATTATATTATAAATCCAACTTCTTAATAAAATCAGCATAAGAAAATAACTAAGGATTGGAAAACTTCACCATTAGTGGTATATACAAGTAAGTAGGTATTTGGTATTAATAAAGAATCAAGTAAAGATCAATAATCAGTACTTCTTTTTCTCTTTGTTCTCACTCAAATAATTCACTCACAAATTACAAACATATACATTGTAATATGTTTTAGTAATTTTAGAATGTATGTTTAGGTACATGATGCTATTCCAAAAATCAGTAGATCAAATTATTCAGAAGAGCGGTGAGAGAGTGTCTGCAGTGCGATTATTAGATAATATTTATAATATTTTTGAGCGGATAATAATAGTAATAAAAATAGATAGGGATGTACAAGTACTCACATTTTCGAATATCGACCCAATGTTCGCCGTGACAAACAGAACGCGAGTGGAAGATTCGCGAGCCATGTTGGACTGGAATAGACGATAAATTAAAAACCGCGATTTATATTACTATGGCACGTCAGTTAGGCGATCAATCGCGTACCGGAAGACCGTTTCCGACGACGGAGCGACTGCGTTTGACCGGAAAAGCTACTCTAAGTCCGATGCACATGCTCGCGCGGGGTCGTACAATATCACTACCATAATAATATGTACCCATTATACCTAATAGCAATTATAATACAGTCGTAACACACACGCCCGCGCACGCTGTTAAAACACTTGAAAACAGTGAGTCAATTCCGCAGCTACATATACCATAATAATAATTTCATTATTACTATTAAAATGTATACAGACGTATTATTATTTTAATATATGTACTATAATATAGTAATATAGTATTATTACTTATTACTATTACTATTATTGATAAGGTGTATATTAAACGACACGCCCACCCACGCTGACGTCAATGTGTCTCCCGACACGCGCGTTATAACACTATCGCGATGATGCGCCTGCCAGCAGGCAATCGGCGCGTGCGTATGTATAGGTACTTATAATAACAATATCCCGAGGAGATATGCGTATTTGTGGAACTCGAAAACGATTGTAAAAAAATATGTCAAAAAATGACGATTTGGAATACGGCCACGGGCAAAACAAATATTTGGCGGAAACTCACGAGTGCCGCCGGCCCCCACTACGCACACCGACCGGCTGATCAAACAGCCGCAGACTAGACACATTTATGCTCCTCTCTCGTTTAACCAATATTTCTTCGTATTCGCTATAAGTACGATTTTTACGATAATAAATCATCAATACATTTCACCGTAAATTCACGAACGTAAAAAATCGAGAAGTGTGACAGCTGAAAGCTTGTTGGTAGAGATTGTGCGAATCAGCCGATCGCTAAACGCCGTCCAAGGTAGGTGACTAATCGTACACGCCTGCGTTTAACGTCCGAGTACGGTTCAGGCGTTTTTATTATTGTAATTATTATTCACGTTCCGTTTTGTTTGATCTTTGATTTAGCACGATGCATTTCACTGCTACGGTTCTCATTAAAACCGCATGTATGTGGATTATCTCTACATTAGGTTACGTTGAGCCGACGGCAATCACCAAAAATGTTAACGAAACCGAAATGTTTTACTATGAAATATGCCCAGAACTTTTTAACTGGACGAACGGTATTTTGGTATTTGATTCAAATAATTTGAAATAGGTACTAGTCTTTTCTTTTATACAGTTTTACATTTTATTTTCAAACAATCTAGGCGCAGACACCAGGTTTGTGTTCACTCCGTCCTTACAAAATTACCCAGACTTGCTACATTGGATACATTACAAATTCAACAGTAAAAATAGATGTGGATACTTGTATGGAACACCGCCTGCAGAATCATTGGAACGACAAATCCTAGTAAAAAAATAAAATATTTATTGTAAATTAATTATTTTTGTAGAGGAACTAAGAACATGCAAAATTTCGAGCAGATTATAATAATTCGTAATTTACCAATTTTAATATTTTATATTATTTTTTTTTCACCTTCATCTTTGTGACAGAAACCACCACTATCAACTTTTGATCTTTAAATGGCAATATGCTGTATATAAATTTTTAAATTTGTTGAAGTCATTCAGAATGTTTTTTTTTATTATTATTGATGTAGTTGTACAAGTGTAATCCCATTACCTATATAAATACCTATACAAAATTAGTATTGAATGAATAATTTTTAATAAGCCTATTTTGTGGGTTACTCAAATTAAATTAAAAATATTGTTTGCCAGGAATTGCCCTAACTTTACTGTATGCCTTCATATATTTTTAATTACACATAATTTCTCAATCATTTATTTATTTCAGTTTTCTTATCCTCAAATTAACTCTTCTTAGTAACAATTAGGTAGGTAGTACTTCATATTACATTGTTATATTTTTAAATTTATTTTTTAGTTGGACATTATTGGATTAAACAAAAAAACATACCAGGTTGAGACACGAGTTATCCAATTAAACATTTTTGAAAAATCTGGTAAATATTAAGCTTAAATTTCGCTAATTAGATTTTTTTATTTTAACAAGTTATTAATTATATCAAAATTACATAAATATATATTTCTTTTACAGAATATGGAACAAATGAAGTTAGATTTAAAATTAATAATTTGAATGTGGAAGACATGTTTCATGAAGAACGCATACCATACTTACTGGACATATTCAGACAAAATCTTTGGTTGGGTAGTAAACAGAATTTATATGTTACGCTTCTAGCATCTGCTAGTGATTTAGGACAACGACTGCCATTAGACCCAAATGATACAGAAGGGTAGGTAATAGACTGTTATACTCCGTTCCAAGAGAGAACAGGCTACTTCTGTGCATGCATACTGAGCCCTAGTGGTCGATTGGATCCTTGTTTCCCCCTTCACCTACCAAGACATCCATGAACCACTATGTTAGCAATCACTAACGTCAACCAGGAGGTGCAGATCAAACGCTGTTGTTCAATTCAACAGATATGTTGGTAAGGTTGTGGCATGGGGACCAGTTTTGTCAGCGAGCGGTCCATTCTCTCCTGGAACAGAATATAACTAATAATTTTATTAATAAAAAATAATACACAGGGCGATTCACCAAGCATGCTCACTCACTTCTTTTTTTCTTCAAGAATATAGTTATTTTAAAATCTAATTTTTGAAAACTTAAAGACCATATTTTCAAATTCTTGAATTTGTTATACTTCTTTAGGAATGTCTTATGGAGATATAAACTGTTTTTTTCAAATAAGAGAGTCCCCTTCTCCCTTTTTAATTGAAAATTATTTAATGGATAATTTTTCTGAAAATGTTGACAGAATCAAAATTTTTACAAGCAGTTTTTGTGTAAAAAAAATAAAATAAATAAAATATTTTTTTTATTTAACTTTGTGTACTAAGAATAATAACTAAAGAGCCCATAGTGGGATTTTAAAATATAATTTAAACATTTGTGATTAATATTACTCTGTCAATATAATTAATTTGTAAAATTGGTGCAAGTATAATAATTACTTTAAGATGATTCAATAACACATTCATTTTATATTTTTGTATATTTTTAAGGACTATTATCCCTAATAAAAACATTTTAATAACTGGGAAACTAACATTCAAATTTTTAATTAGTTACATTAAAATGTTCCAAAAAAAATTATCCACTTATTAATTAGTTAAAGGGAGTTCTCATATGAAAAATAGAAGTTTGTATCGCAATAGTATAATTCGAAAATAGAACAAAAAAATTCAAGATAGATTTTAAAAAAATTATCTTCAGAGTATTTTTAAAAACTCCAAAATCAGAATTAATTCATTATTGAAAGAAAAAATTGGGAGAGAATAAGCATCCATGGTGAATACCCCTATATAACTTACTACATACCTGTCACCTGCATTATATTTTCTAATATGTACTTAAATAATGTATATGTCCATCAGTGTTGTTGTCAATTTAGGAAGCTCATCAAATTTTTCAACAACATTATATGATCTTGAAAAAGAAATTAGTCCATTGCAAAAAATGAATAAATGTCCAAAGGATTTTAAAAGAACAAGTGTTGAACGATATTTTCGAGCTAATGGCTTCAATTTGGACTGGTGCAGTTTCAAACTTGTATGTAGAATAAAATAATTATAATAGTTTTTAAACTCAAAATAAAATAAACGATTTTAAAACATATGCATTAATCTCAGAGCACATGTATGACCAAAACTGATATCAAAAGAAAAAGCTAAAAGCAGTAAAAAACAAAAATTGAGTTAAAAAATAAATATTTTTACCTAAATCAAAAAAAAAAAACGATTTGTAATGTGTACTATAAAATGAGAACACTTTTAACTACCTAGTACTTCACATTTCTAGTGTTAATACACTCCAGTTACATATATTAATTAATACAATAGTACATAGTAAAATACATTAAAATGTATACGTTCTTAATCATGGAATCAAAATAAATCAATGCATTTTCTAACTTTTCATTTTTTTTCACTTTAGGTAGAATTGACTATCATAAACCAGAATCGCATAATGCATGTTCAAAACAATATATCTAGTACAAAACATGCAGAAGATAATGTTTGGGAATTAATGGAATCTCTACAATACAGTCAGTCTAAGCATACAGATACATCAAATTTAAACATTACATTTATTCTTATTATTGTTGTGATTGGGACAATCTTTAGTATTGGTGTATTTAGATGGTATAAAACAAAAAAGTTACTTTTTTGAAAATATAGAACAAAAAGTAAATAAAATAAATTTGTTTTTGAATTGTTTTATTTTTAAATAGACATCTCTTAAAAATATATTTAACAAATTTGATTGTTATATATTTAAAACTTTTTCAGTATGTCAATTGTAAATGGATTTTAACATGGTCCAGATTACAAAGACTAATTATTAGACTAAATAATAAAACATGATAAGTTTAAAGACTTGAATTTTCAATGTTTTTACAAATTAATTGAACTTAACCCACATAATATTAATTAATGTAGTTTAATCATA
Organism: Pentalonia nigronervosa; assembly: GCA_014851325.1. Classification (NCBI taxonomy): domain Eukaryota; kingdom Metazoa; phylum Arthropoda; class Insecta; order Hemiptera; family Aphididae; genus Pentalonia; species Pentalonia nigronervosa. The sequence continues at coordinate 105,332 of JACXSJ010000981.1, read as the reverse complement.
CTAGATTAGGTTTTTGTTTTGTTGCCCTAATAAGTCTTTACAATAAAAATAAACAAGTTGTTTTAAATACATGAACATACTTAAGTTAAGAACAATATAATTTCGAAAACTAATTAATCAAACTAAATATTAAATTTGAAACAATAGTGCTTAGATTTTTCAAGGAAAGGCTAACATCAAAAACGCTTTGATAAAACTTTCTATACAAATTTAACTAGTAAATATATAAATATTGAAGCACAAAAAAAAAAGAATAAAATAAAGAGAAAATGGAAGTTAAAATTATCGTTATACCATTTACAAAATAGATTTTCAGTTGTTTAAAGATTTAAAATAAAAATGAAATAGTTTTTTAAGTAAATTAATCAATGGAAAGTCAAAATTGTACTTATGAAAATTGGCATTCAGTAACAATAAGAGTCTGAGTTTGAGCAGTTTCTACACCATTTGGCTTGATACGCACATTTTGCAATGATCCCATGACGTTATCCTTATCCAAATCAGAAGAATTACTGTAACGTAAATATGCAAAACCTCTAGGGCCTCTCCAAGTAATATGTCTAGAAAATAATATAATGTTATCTTACATATTTACAATAAATATAACTATATTATTTAATATTTATACATACAGTGGTTTAACTCCACGTTCCATTAAAGCAGCCTTTAAATCACGAACTCTAACATTATTTGCAATATTTCCAACTTTAAGTACAAATTCGTCTCCATTTGAAGATCTTGAATAATTTGGTTTTTGATTTGAGTTGTAGTATCCAATGCGGTTGTTGTTGAAATGAGATCTTGATTCTTGTACATAGTCTCTCTGATAACATTTATAAAAAAAATTAATTTTGAGTTTAATTGAAATTAAAAATTATAACTTATGTATGCTATACCTCATCAGTTTGTGATGCCATTCCATGACGATATTGTGGTGGACGGAAAACTCTAGAGCTAGTATAATTATCTTGACGAATCACAGAACCTTTAGAATAGCTATTACGGCGAGAAATAACTCCATCATAGAAACTATTTTGACGAGACAATGTGTCATTGGAATAACTGTTATGACGAATACCATGGTGATTAATTCTAGCATTTTGATGTGAATCTGGTCCATTATAGCTATCATGGCGTACCATAGGGCCGTTGAAATATCTAGTAGGACGAACAGTTGGACCATTTGAATATCTGTTTTGTTGCTTAACAACTGATCTGTTGGAGTCATGATGTGTTCTGCTATTCGACCTCTTATTATGGAAGCTTTCACGATAAGATTGCCGTTCTCGAGAATAGCTGTTTTGACGATAATTTTGTGAATAATATTTCTTTGGACTAGGTAAATAATCTCTTTGAGTCTTACGTCCAACAGACATCTCACGACCAAGATCTTCAAGATCAATATAATCACGTCTAGTAACACGAGAAGTACTACGAGAGTTATATTTAATATTACTATTGGATTGATTAATGGACTGTTTATCAATATCATCCGAATGAATACGTTTGCGTGACTGCTTTGGACGGGGTCTTCGTTTATTTTTAGGAGTATCAATGGATGGTGAATCAGCTTGTGTGCCATTAAAATTTTTAGACTCAGTTACTGTTACTGGTGATGTTACAGTTTTAGCAGATTCCGATTTAGTACGACGTTTGTTCGGTTTTTTTGAAGAAGAACGTTGTTCTTTTTTATCATTTTGAATATTACGTTTTTCAGTTGAACTACTGCGATGTTGCTGACTGGAAGTAGATTTAGCACGTTTATGTTTGATTTTGGAGTTTGTATTTTTAGAACCAGGTGCTGATGAATGCTTAGAAGACCGATGTTTTGATACTTCATTATCTTTAAACACAGAGTCATTAGTTTCAGATCGAGTTGAATAACGCTTTTGACGATATCTGTTTAAAAAAAAAAAAAACAACTTAAAAAATACTTAATTCAGAAAAAATATTATTTTTCTTTAAATAAAATTTTACCCTTTGGATTTCTTAAAGGTTCTTGGTGAAGGAGGTATTTCTTCAGGTTCACTGTCTACATCTTTGAGAGTACAATCAATGTCATCATTTTGCTCTTGTTTAGTACGTAACAATTGCAATGGTGGCATTTCCAATAGCCTTCGTTTAGAAATGTAATTCCAAAACACATCTTTAGGACGATCAAGACGATTCTCTACTCTAATAATTTCTTTGGATGTAATAATTATGTCTACAGGTACATCATAAGGCTTGAAAATGTCAGTTGGAAGAATATCAAATACCTTTAAACAAAGAATACAATTTAATTTAATTGAATCAAAAATGTTTTCCTAAAAGTTATTCAACATGTACATAATGGAAAGTGAAGACTAAATGAAAATAAAAACAAAATGCTATCCTTTTATATAATATATATAACTTTAAATCATCCAATGCCGACATCAGATGGTATCCGACGAATGTTTATGCATTTTTAAGAGTTTTAAAATACTAAGCTGATGTTATATTTGGATTAGCCAATCAGTATAAAATTAAATTATGTCAAATATGTGCCAACGTCAGTCATATAATGCGATACCACACTATATAACCAGAGCAGTCATATATCCGAAGACGTCCATGTTTTTCAAATATTGATTTGGCATGCAGTGTGATACACCAAAATAACGTCGGCGTTGAACGTGTTAAGTAATAAAATTTTCTTCACATTATGTCAATAAGGAATATCATTAGTCAACAAATATAATATACAATTTGTGGTAGCCTAAGGCAGTATATCATTAGGATAATAACAGATATGAGAGATATTAGTAAAAAAATTCATTGAAATATCCACACTTTGTTTTCTATACTCTATTCAAAATAAAAGCGATGCCAAGAAGTGACCAGTTGTCATTGGCAGTGATCAAATGTTTCTCCTACCAACCTTGGCGCTCAAGGCAAAGCCATGATCATACGCACAAGTTGGCTACTTAGTACTGTTCTTATTCTTAATAGAGTAGAGTATATCTAAATGTTAAGTTATTACTGCATAATAATAAATTACATACCTGTACATCATGTACAATAGTAACTATAATAGTATTGTCAGTTACCATATTCATAGAACTTAAGATGACAAATTCTAAATCACAAAATCCATTTCCAATCCCAATTCTACGACCTAATATAATGAAACATATTTTTTTAATAAGAATGGTTAAAAACAAATTACCTAAGTAATAAATTACCTTTTTTATCAACAGCAACAGACCCCAGAATAATCATATCTATATGAACGTCATTGTTTTGATCTAAAGTTATTAATTTATTTCCCCATTTACGAAGTCCTTTTTGAGTACTAGCTGATCTCAGCATTTTTGCTGATGGTTCAGCAAATGGCAAAGACACATTTTGCAAGAGTCCTTCCTTCAAACGAAGCAATGGAACCAATAATCTCTTACCCCACTATGAATATATAAAAACACATCATTATCCCATATAATACATATTAATATGAAAGGTTAACAGTTTATTAATTTTATTATTTTATATTAAGTACCAATTTGAAATAAATGCATTTAATAAATAGCTAAAATCAGTTAATTGTAATTAAAAAATTTAAATATATTGAAAATAAAATAAGAACTTACATTTAGTGTTAGAAAACGAGCTGTTTCTTGAGCTTTATCAGGAGTTACTTGGACAGTCTTTGCTTTTTTAAATTCTTCCAACTTTTCTAACAATAGTGAAACGTTATTACATCCTTTGAAATTTGGTATACGATTAAAGCAAGGTTTTGGAAATATAACTAGTGAATTTTCTTCCATAAATTCCCAAACTTTTTGACGAATATCTTTTTTGGATGTCTGCTCCAATACGACACAGTCATCAATGCGCACTGGTTTATTTTCTAAGGCTTCATCTAATGCAACACAGCCATCAATTGAACTGCATTTTTCTGTTCTATTTTCTTTAACTTCATTCAAAGTTCCATCAATATCTACTGTTTTTAACTCTTTGACCTCCACATATCGTTTAATCTCTTCATTGGACTCACTTGTTCCATTTTCTACTATAAGTGAATGTTGTTCACTAGAAAGTTTAGTATTTTCCATTTTAATATCAACAGAACCATTACAAACTTTGTTTTTCTCAAGTCCAACAGATTTAATGTCATTACACTCTTTGTTGACTTCAGTTTTAGGAAAAGCTAAAGATACAATACATACATAAAACAAACAATTTAATTAAAATTCTAAAATGTAAAAACCTGGTAAATACAGAATCAATTAAAATTTTAAGAAAAATATGTAATAAGAATATACTTTATGTATACTATATAACATGTACTCATATATTACATGTTATAATTTAAAATATGACTATATTAACCACAGTAAGTAGTAAGCCCAGAGCTATTCAAACTTTTTCATTCCACGGCTCCTTAAAACATTTTGGTGGTGTCGCTCAAATTATCAAGGATAAAGAAAGAAAATGTTTATATAATTAAATGTTTTACGTTTAGAACAAAACATATTAATCATTATATTTTTCCTTTCTTCTGTGCAACAGTCCCTTGACAAATCTTGTGAAGCAGTTTGAATACCCGTGTGTCCTAGCCTATAATTAATTATCTACTAACCTGAAGCAGTGGGATTTGTTGGTGATAATTTAGACACCGGGCTCCTCGATGATTGATTAAGTTTTGCTTTATTTGATTGAGCAAGTCGTTCAGCAAGACTTGGTGATTTAATACTTCCTGGGCTTGATTTAGTTGAAGATGGAAAACGTCCAGATTTTGACGGACTTGATGAAGCACTGTCAGATTTTGAATTATCATCAGAGGACTTAGGGCTTTTTGGAGAACCAGTTGTATTTTTTTGTTGACTCATGTTTCCAGAAACTACAAGTTTTGGACTGGGTGGATTTCTTATTTGTAAACCTTCGTTAGGAAATTGTTGTAAATCTAAATAAAATGAAAAAGTTATTTCAAAACATTATAAGACTTTATATTATTTTATTTACTCAACATGATAAAAAACTTAACTAAATACCCATACTCTGTACAGCAAGAGAACATGCCGCGGACAGACAAAAATCAGTTTTTCTGCACATCTCTACTCATCAGTCTGCCATAGAGGAACCAGTTTGGATATATGAGCAGAATTTGATATGTTCTCTTACTGGACAAAGTATAGTTGTAAAATAGTTGTCACTAATATTAGGTACTATATTATTCAAGCTAATTTTTACTTAACTAAAACCATAATATGTGTTGAATAAAAAAAAATGGACAAAAATTATTGATCGAAATTCTATATTTAATATTAATGATCTAAATTATCAAAAATAGGTATATTATTTATATTAAACCACGTGCATTGACAGTCAATAGGTACATAGGTATACATGGGTAATAAATTATTGAAGAGAAAAAACAACAATTCAAATTAAGTACCTACCTAATCCTAATATACGATGGTCAAATACGTAGGAGAATTGAGGCAAAACTAATATGCTACAAAGATAGAAGAAAAACAAAAATCGTAATAGTTAATAGGTAGACAAAATAAATCCAAACAGTCACAGGCGATATCGGGCGTCGAAGAATTTCGGAACGATGCGGCGCGTCGGGGAGGTATGAAACACACGGTGGAAATAGGTGCAATACCTACCTAATTAATATTATATATCGTCGACAACATAATGATTGAGACATAACTTTTAATAATATAATATATTATTGGCCAAAATGGCGACGTTAACGGATATTCGAGCGAGGTGAAAAACGTCCGATAAAAAAAATAATAATATCGTATGAATTACACGCCGCGTGTATTATACGAATACTTAATACTCTCAAGATTTATTTGCAGCGGACGCGACGTGCACAAATTTACTCGATTTACGAAATCGGATTATCGGCGAGCGGCGCGAGGGAGAATTATTATTGTCTTTTGTAAATAATGTTAAAAACCAATCTCGAACAGTGTACTTACGCGGTGAGGAAACGCACGCGCGACGCACGACGGACGTCGAAGACTTGCACACGCAGCGGCGGTCCCGTCGTATGGACCGGAATATGTTTTGCATACAACGCGCGATTAAAAATTAATCAAATAATTACTATTCACGACGAGGCGGCGGATAAAACCGTTTTTTTTTTTTTTTTTGTAGGCCACGAGCGGGGTGGATTACGTGTTAAAATGGATACTTACGGGAGTTGCCCATGGTGTGCACAAGTAACCAGATAAATGTGTGCGCCGTTGGACGGTGCAGGCGGCGTTACGTGCGGCGGAAAAACACGGGCGAGGTGAGGAGAGGAGAGGAAAGATAGATATCGAACGAAAAGAATGTGTTCTTGCCCTCCTCCGACGGGTATCGTTGACTGTCGTGTCGTTGGCGACTGGCGGACGGCGATTCGGCACGGGCTGCGAGCGTGTGGTACCTCCGTGGCACGGCGTCGTTGATCTGCGAAAGGAGACGGGTTGGCGGGCAAGCTTCGGACTTCGGAGTGACGTCGGACTAAAAGCTGCGGGCCGAGCTCGACCGTCGGCGGTCCGGCGTGCCGGCAGCGGCGGTGGCCCCGGGCCAATGGGAACGCGCGACGCGGCCTCGCCGCTCTCGTTCCGGGATTCCCGACTATCGTCGGTCTATTTTTATCGTAATTGCTTTTTAATTTAATATAGTATTATAATCGTTATCGCGTGCACGCGCCATTCTCGATCGCGGATAACGAGCAGGTTGCTGCGTTTTTCCTAATAAATTGTTATTATTTTTACCTATCGTCCTTTAATATACCTACACGACTGGTTCGTAACGTAAAATACTGATCCAATAATATTTTATAACATTATTCGCCGAAAACGTTTTTGGTAGAATATGTAATACGTTAATTGTTAACATCGAAATTAATTTTTTATACATTCCATGCAACAATATCATGAATTATATTGGATTTCATAAAAACATGATTGTTAAATAATATTATTGGGTCTTTACAATTAACAAATATGTTATAGAAAACTAATATCTATAAAATTTAGGACATACCGTAGACTGTATTTTGTTGCCTGAAGACTGAACTCAATATATAATTTAATCGCTATTATATTTTTTGTCTTTTTACAACACTTAATTGTAACTATATAGTATTCATACTATAAATTGGTTCCATTTTAAATTTAAAAAAACCGGGATCTCGCTCTATAGAAAATATGGTGACTGTTCAAAGTAGATCCTCATTAAGTAGGTAACTGTAATGTATGTGTTTGAATTCAATGATAAATTATTGATCACGAAAAACCAGAATATTGGATATAATATCTTTTAGAAAATTGTATACTTATTTAAAATACCACTAAAATAATTTATTTTTTCTATTAATAGATATTAGTATTAGGTAGGTAAGGTATGTTAAAAATATTGAATATATTTTTTATTATATACCTTACGGCTTCCATCATTTAAGTTAACTTACAAGTTAATACTGACGTTCAGTAAAACGGTGTAATTTTAGGTTCATAGTATAAAAAGTTATATATTGCTCTAAATTATTTAATAACTTCATTCTGTAATCTATATAGAAAATAATACTTTATATCATGACAAAAAGTTTCAAGTTACTGCTACGATAAATATATTTTTAAATAATAGAATATAATTTTTAATAACTAATAATTATAATCATTCGAGAAAAATCGTAATTTTTCATTTTAATATCTGATTTTCATCAAAAAATAAAAATTTTACATAATATGCATTTGATATATTTAAAATAGAATAAAACTAGAATAAATTATTAGAAATCTACTGTATTACGCTTTCAAGCCGTAGATATAAAAATTGTGTGAGTTATAAATAACAAAAAAATGTTTGTGTCTTTGACGAATATCTGAACTTTAAATACTTATAAAATTAAAATGTGCACATTGTGTCTTTTCGATATTTTTTAGGAAAACGTACGAAGAATCTTGTATTAAATTTATAAGTTTAAGAATAAAATAATGTTACACACATTTAAAGAAAAAATCAAAAATTTAAAATACAATAAATAAGTTTGAATATTTTGAAAATTGTATGGTATATAGAAAATGATAATTTTAGTAATAGTTTAATATTTCAAGTTTTTATTACAAAATAACAAAAATCGTTTATAGAAAAATCGTTATATTTTATACGTTTATATATCTAAATTTGTCAAAGTTTAACTTCAAAAATTAAAAATGTTATGAACAATTTATTAGGGACATGATATATTTGTTTCACATTTCAAGTTTTTTGATTTAGACTAAAAAAAATACCAACAAAAAGTTTAAAATTTAAATAGCCCAAAATAAACAAAATATTCAGAAAAAGGTAGGTAATAAAAAAATTGCTGAACATTTCAAAATTCTACAGTTAGTTTTTTTTTTGAATAATAATAAAAAAATAAAATTGATTTTGACAAATACTGATGTTACGTAAATATTACTATTTTCTTTAGTTTTTCACGATTATTTTGAAAAATACTGGGAATATAACCAAACTAATTTGCTACCAGAAACCAATTAAAGTTGAAAATTACCTGTTTTTTTTTTAAGTGACATCATATAAAAATTACAAATTAAAAAAAAAACATCATTATAAAACCAATACATTAATCGCTATAGTCTCAGTCTAAAATAATAACATTTTGAAAATTCTTAAAAGGATGTGATCTACAGATTTATAACAATCAAATCAAAAAATCGTTAAAAACATTAAACATGAATAGTAAATATTCGTATTTTTTTTCTATACACTAACATAAGTCATAATATAATTATATGTATATAATATATTTCATAATAAGCAAAAAAAAAAGTTCAACTTCGTCTCCTAACATCCCAATTTGATATTAATTTAAATTTTTTTTATAATTCTTAGGATTTATCTTACACAGTGAACAGTGGTACCTATTATAGGTATAATTATAAATAAATGTATAATATATTAGCTAGTATATACCAATGACGGCTATCCCTATCATATATCTCAAGTGTTAAAGTGTATCGACTAATACACATACTTCACCCCGAAGAAGTGTTTAGGTACCGGGTAGGTACCTACTGTGTTGTTTTTTAAAATTATTTGTATTAAGAATTAAGATAGACATAGTAAATGGACAATAGCTATCACTAGTATAATGTACAAGGGTCAAAATATTTATTTAAACATTTTTACTAAAGTAAAACATTATTTTTCATACGAATAATATTCCAGCGGTTTAAATTCAATATCAATGTTTGATATACGGAATGTCGGAAAATCTAACTATTCATATCATCGACTATATAGATATTATTACGAAATCGTCAAAATTGTGATTGTGTCTAAACGGTCTAGTGATTTAATGTGTTAAAGAGCTTAGAGCCTTAGTCCTTATAGTCTACAGATAATAAGTACTTATCTAAACTCTAAAGATATTTATTTCCGTTTTACGTAATGAAACTTGTTATCATATTGAATTTAATTGACATTACACAATATTTTATTTATATTATATTATGTCTGATGAGACTATGTGATACTTAAGATAACGTAGACGACATGATTGATAAACAGGGAATATATGATATTTAACACTATTTTTAACACAATATAGTAAATATTTCAATCGTTTTAAAAACTTTGTAGGAACATGACACAATTTTAAATTAAAATAAATAAATAATTCTACCTACCAATACAAAAGTTTGACCTTACTAATTGACTTAAGAAGTAATAAGTAATTTAAATTTCATAAAATAATAATTGCACATTGTTTAACATAATATTAAAAATAATTAGGAATAGAAAACGCGTGTCATATTTTATTCATATGATTATTATATAATATCAAATATTATATTTGAGACTTGAGTATAACATGACACGCTATATATTTTAAATCAATTTTTTTCAAATATAAATTAGAATTTAAAATTTATTTATAATAGTTTAAATATGTTTGTAGTTTGTCATTAAACTATTAAATATAATTTATTTTGAAGCATCTATCATTTAAAAAAAATATTTTTTATAAAACAATTATTTTTTATTTATAAAAGCATTATGTCCGCAATGTCACATAATAAAGAGAACACCGAATAGTGAATACCCAAATATTGAAACTTTACTGAAAAGTGTACTTATGTATACATAAAATTGCAAGTAACAATTTGTTATATTTAATACGAGAAAATGTTTTATGTTTACCTATGATAGTGTGTATATTATTTTACAAAGTAAAAAATTTATTTCAAAATTGTTAAATAGGTACTTACATTATATTATCCAAGTAGGTAATTTTGTTGACCACTTCACTTCATCGTTTATAATCAACAAATGAAACGCACAAGGTTAAACCGCGATAGTGAAATATTATATGTTGGCATTTTGTAAATTTTATATTTAGAGAAGTTATCGAAACTTTTTGTACAATGTCGTTTACCTGGTGTTTGAACGATGCACAACTTCCCAATTAAAAATGTATTGTGCAGCACATGGTCTATTGTTCTACGTATTTATATATATCAACATTAATATACATACATTATATTGCAGTCGATTATAATTTCTTATTTACCTATCAAATATTTAGATAATTAAGGAACGATGCTTGAATTTTGTTTGCAAATTTAATTTGCCTTACTCTGCCGATAACACCGCAAAAACCTGCCTATAAATTGCTTGTCTTATATAATAACTACGCGAATGGAATCAGAAAATTCGGTCCAAATGCTGATCTAATACTAAACAGTTATTATTCAGTTATCGGCCCAAATGCAGTATTTAAGGAGCTCAAATTTTCACCGACCGCCCTAGACAGTCCGTCAACGGTCCGCCCATGTATGGATGCATACATATGTCCTTTTATACTTATAGTAATTTATATGTACGACTACAAGTCGATGTCCTTAATAGGGGATGCAGATATAAATTCAAAATCGTTAAGAATTGAATTTAAGATTGATATTCGTCTTTTATGTATTAACACCTCCTTTTATAATTATATTTTCACGTTTGTCTAATTTGTTGTTTTAATAATAAATAATAATCGATTAAAAAAATACTCGGTAATTCGATTATTCGATTAACCGATTGTTTATCATTCGTTAAAAATAATTGCACAGCCCTAGTTCCCCCATAATATGGGCACATAACAAATTGTGACTCGTAACATTATCATTAGTGTTCCCGTACATCTTGTAAATAACGACGTTTGACTTACATAAGACTCGTAGGAGGTACCTATACTTTTCTAATTGTTATACATTCCATAGTCCAATGGTTCCCAAAATTTTTACGATCACGGGCATCCTAAGGAAATGGTTTGTGTTTTGTGGCACCCCGATGTCTCCAGCTCCAACACAAGCCCGATTCTTGGTGAACTTTTGTTTTCAAGTGTTAATGTGTTAAAAACGTTCTCAATATTCACATGCATCTAGCGGAACCGTAGACATATAAATATATTTATTTGTCTTGTGGCGGAACCCTCGAAATTGTCCCGCGGAACACACTTTGGGAATCGCCGACAGTCCGTAGATTAGAAATCACAGATTTGGTGTGTAGGTACGCGAGTAGACTATGTTGTTACCAGTTCGAGTCGAAAAAAGTTAACCTTAACACTTTCCCGCGCACGTTATTTTCAAGTTTTCAACGCGAATACAAAATCTAGACGTGCTTCTCAGAAAACAAAAATATATTCCATAGAAACGTTCGTTTCATTTTATAGCTCCAATGTTACGGAGAAGGTTACTATTGTTTGTTTTGTGACATTGTGTGTCTCGATAACACGCGATGAGATGCAAAACTTAAAAATATTAATATAGCTATTGCCAGTTGTCATCTACATTATTGTTGATAAATTCGACTAAAAATCATTATAAAATGCCTTATTTTTTAAATCTCAGAATTTTAATATTTTATCCGTTCTTATTCTTACGTCATTTCGATTTTAAATAAGATTGAAAGACTAAAAAGTAGGCGCATATGATTCAAAATATAATTAAAAAAAAATAATATAATATGTAGGTATCCAAATATATCAAATTATATTAATTATAATTAAAAAGTTCTATTTTTGATTCCATACTGCTATCTAACGGTCAATATTCATACCAATATCGATGATAACATTTTTATTGTATATCACCATCAATACCATGGTATACGTTAACCTAACATTTTCGAACAAACAATCCTTGGTTGGGATGATAGGTGTTATAATGTTTTTACATTTCGCTTGTCATCCAGTATCCTCTCTGAATTCTGAATACGGCTTTTTATGCATTATCGTCGATAATATTGTTTCTCATCTAACTATACAAGTCAATCATTTTTAATTTAATTGCACTTGGATTTAAATATTATAAATCATGAAGAAAGCTGAAAAGAAAACCGAGGAAATGGTGAGACTTTTTCGTCAACTAAATAGTTTTTATTTCAGTAGAAACCTTTATTTTGTTAATGTTCTAAGTCATGTTTTTAAGATGACAAATATTATAGTTCATTCATTTGTTTTTAGTCCGAAGAGGACAAGAGACTAGAAGAAGAACTTCATATGCTGGTGGACAGAATATTAGTAAGTTATATTTTACTCAATTATTAATAGGTATTAGCATTTATGTTTAGTTTATCATCTATAAAACAAGATAATACATGGTAGGTAAGTAGTAATATATAATTATAGTACTAACCATTAGATTACACATATTATTTAATTTCGACATTAATTATGGTTTTACAATGATTCTAAAGTTATGTTACATACTTTAATTCATGAACTGTAATAACTATTAAATTTTTATACTTTACTTTATTTATACATATTTGTATTGTATCCATTGAAGTTTCAACTATTTTCTATTTTTTAGGAAAAGGATGCATCTCTTTATGGACTTGCATTGGAAACTTTACGTAAATTAATTCGCACGTCGACAACATCAATGACCAGTGTACCATTACCATTGAAATTCTTGCGTAACTATTATGCTCGTTTAAAGGAAAGATGCGATACCATTGAAACTGATAATAAAACAAAGGCTTTACTCTGTTCAGTTGTGTCTATATTAGCTATGGGACAAGATAGAAATCTAAGAGATACATTGCGTTATTGCTTGAAGGCTGGAGAAGTAGATGTTGGTGACTGGGGTCATGAATATGTTAGGTAAGTAAATAAATAATATTATGATATATACTATTGAGTAAATTTTAATTTTTATTGTTTTTTTTTTTTTTTTTTTT
>JACXSJ010000981.1:0-83415 GCA_014851325.1 Pentalonia nigronervosa | reverse complement strand
TTACAAGAACGGCATATAGGTGGATCGGTCTTTTCCATTAGGTATCCATGAGTAAATCTCGTGTGGCCAATTCTAAGTCGGTTTATGATAACCTCTTCCTTTCGATTTGAATTTTTAAGTTTTGGCCAAGGTTCGCTGAGTGTTTAATTTCTCTTAATTTGTTTTCGGTAACTTGACGCCAATCTGAGTCCCATAATTGCGTGCAGTATTTGTCAACGCTCCTGATAATATCCACTGGCGACATAAGAGATAGTGTTAAGGAGTTTGGGTTGCTTATAGCATTTCGGGCTGCTTTGTCTGCTTCTTCGTTTCCTCTGATATTGCAGTGACTCGGAGTCCATATAAATCGTATGTATTTAGGAATTTATATTATTGTATAGATAATTATCAAAATTATTAAATAGGATATCTATTACTTATGCATCATAATGTTACCATCAAAGTTGGCAAAAAAGTTTAATAAATAAATGAAAAAGTATTAATCAAAAAAAAAATGTGAATTGATGATATCGGAATAGATCAATCGGGATATCGGTCATGTCTTTATGTATTTGTACTAACAAAAATATAAACATTTTGAATCATCAATTTTACACATAAATCTTCAGGCACATCTTTTTATTTTTCACTATTCATGATATTCTAATCTGTACGTAGTTCTGGTAGCTTTATTTTTTATGAAAATAACTTTAGTCATATAGTTTTAATTTTTATAAATAAATAAAAATGATACGTTATGCTCATGATTTGTGCACGTTATTGAAAAAAAAAAACAAAATATTCAAATTAGTTTGGTGTTTTAAGTATTATTAATTATTACATCTCAATATATATATTTATCTAACTACAATCAATTTTATATATTATAAAAAAATATGAAATTGTAATAAGTCCCGACTCCTATGGCATATTTAGGATTTTTCTGCCCTGGGTACACATTTTTTTTTAATTCCCCCTACATATTGCTTCTTTAAATCTTTAAAACCACCTTGACCTAATGTCTGTCTGGTATGAAAAATGGCGAATTCAAGTCAACCAATCAAAATCCATTCACACTACGTTCATTCTTCGTCTCCCTCCCTGCCTAGAAGTCTCCCTTAGTAACATACCAATCCCTTCATCCCATTCGGTTAAGGACTTAGGCCTAACTTTTAACCGTCGCCTTACCTGGGGACTTCATATCAAAACTAAAAAACTCGTCCTAAACGAACAACTACGCTCAATTAAAACACTAATAACACTAAATAACACTAATAAAAACACTAAACTAAACACCAAACTTCTCATATATTAATCATTAATCAAGCTCATGTGGACTTATGGCCTACAACTATGGGGCAATACAAAAATAACTAATGTAAATAAAATTTAAACCGTTCAAAATAAAATTTTAAGATCAATCACTAACGCCCCACCATATGTTTCCAACTACACTCTGTACACAGCTTTAAATATTAAAACAATTCATGCTGAAGCAGTAACATATTACAAAAGATTCCATAACAGACTTCCATATCATCCTAATCCCTTTATATCTAATTTAGCTTTTCGCACAATACCAGGCAATCCCTCACGACGACTGAAAAGAAATTGGTGTCGAGACTTACTTAATGAATAATTATAATAATATATATATAAAAAAAAAAAATTATTAATAAACAAATAGGTAGTGCTTTCACTGGATGGCTTCTTCCCTCACGTTTTCGTCTACAAATTATATATTATATCATATATTCTTATTGTGCCCAAGGGTACAGATTCTATATTTCTTGTTAAAAATAATAAAAAAAAACATATAATTTTCAAGTGACACAAAATTGTTGATATAATATAATAAACGTTATTTAACGTTTATTTAAGTTTTGTCTCTACGTTGAATCATTATAACTACCTATGAGCTATATACAATTATATAAACAGCTAAAAAAACGTAGAAAAAATTTGTCCCATAGTTGAATAAACTTTTAATTACTTAGTTACTATATAATTAAACTAGTATTATTTTTTATTATATTACATGACCTGTAGTGATTGTATATTTTTTTTTAAGTAGGTACCTAACTTACTATTTGTCTACTATATTTTAAGAACTGCTTTAAAATATAATTTTTTAATGTAAACGTGATACTAAAGAGCTTGGGGTTTATACACTTACTGTATTTAGTAATTAAGTACATAAGTTTATATTGTATTATACCGGTCATGTTCATTGTGATTATTATCTGACTGTTTTCAAAATCAGCTGTGTTTTTTATTTTTCTTTCGATCCGCCGTCGCAGAGCCATTGTATAGTTTTTATTAAAGTACAGTAAGCACTCGAACATTTCGAAATTAACATCATCAAATTTTGGGTTATTATTTGATTTATTTGATGTGTACATCTATAAGCGTATGTATAATGTGATTAACAATGAATAATAATGAGTTATAGTCTAAACGAAATGTGTTTTAGAATATTATTTTAGATTTAGACTAACTCAAATTTCAATTATGTTTCAGTCCGTCATGACTGTGCGTCCTTTAAATGGTGTTTTCAAATACTAAAATCTAACTTTTATTTAAAATTAGAATTTATTTTTATGATGTAATCATAAAATTGTTGTTTTTTTCTAACCCACATAAATTAATGAATCACAATTAGAGTTTAAAATGATTTAAGTTGAATGTTATACTATACAATTAATTAATCTACATCAGTGTAACTGCAGCATTATCAAATAATAATTATTGTAATTTAATGTGTATTACTGTATTATCAACATTCTATCTACATCGTATAATTTATATCAAAATAAAACTAGGTAATTACGATATAACATTATTCATAAATTCATAACTATGATTTTACATAAAAATAATTTTAAATTAAAAAACAAAATGCTATTTTGTGTTTTGTGTTTTGAAATATTAAAAAATAAAGTTACTATATTTATACTTCTGAAAAAAATGTTATTAATTTAAGTTATGAATTAACATCTAAATGACATATTATTATATCGTTTGTGTGTGTTTATGTAACATTACAATTACTAATATATAATATCATACTATTATAGTGTTTACAAGTCCACTTTACAGTAAATTCATAAGAAACAAACACAAATTATGGCTAAAAAGTTATACAAATTATACGTTATTATACTGCCTACACTGCAGCCATTGGTAGGTTATCTATAAACAATATTGTGTACGTGTGTGCTGGTAGGTATAAAAACTAGTTTACAGACCACAGGAAAAAAATGTGCCAAGTAATTGTTGATGAACATATCACTCATAGGTTTGATCGTCTCATTATTGCAGTCACCTAAATCTTCGTTATGAACCATTATAGGCACCTCGCGTTTAGGGTATTCCGTAAACGACCAGTGCACTGCCATAGGAAACAGAATTATGCACGCAAATGCAGCAAATGATATGCTGTAAACATACGCAAGAACATTAATATTTATTTATTATTATTCAACTTATATTTAATTATAGTTAATTTATATAACAGTGAGAGAACAGAATGCAGAATAAATAGATACTAAATACTAATTACTAGTTAAAAATACCAGTATGTCGCGACAAGCAAATTATTAATAATCAATAAGAGCTAGCAAACGAAATTGCTTATATATATTTTTTTGATTTTTAAGCCGTTATTAATCCGTTTATTTATGAATACGTAAACGTGATTATACTGCTTAATTCTTATATAAAACATGTAATAACAATAATATCTATAGGATTAACAAAGTAATATTAAAAAAAAAAACGAATAAATTATTCAAATAATGATTTATTTTTAATTTTTATCGTTTGGACGACCGTCACTTCCTCAAATTTATACAATTTCGCCAGTTTCTATAAGTTAAAAAAATATAAAAGCTTCCAATATGTGTGCTGCAGACTATAAAAGATATAGAACAATTTATTATAAATGGACATATTGTGGAAGGGGGAGGATCAGTACAAATTAATTTTTATTAATTATTATAACAATTGTTGCAGTCAGATTGTAGAAATCGTTAATAACTACGTTTAAAATTTGAATGTCTTACATAATATGAGGTAATATATTATAAAAGATATAAAAATGAACCAGAATAATTCTCCTGCGTTGTCTGCAACTCCTTAGTTTATTATATATATAGTGTACTATCGTTGCGCATGTATATAGCCGCACCCAAGTTGCATGCATAGACAACGGATTGCGTATTCGGCATATTAACATATATTATATCAGATTACTCGTGTAAAATATATGTTATTTGGAATTATAAAAATATATAAGTTATCCAACGTTTATTAAATAACGTAATGTACCTTCTACAACTGCTGTGGAATGGAAGTGGGCTATATAAATATTATGCATATTAATTTCAGTTGTAATGGCCAAATACCGGCACCGTACCTATCACATATAATATATATACTTATTACAATATTGCCTACGTACTTTATATAATATTATTTTAGATCGTAAGCGTTAAATCAAAACTCAAAGGCACTAATGTCTTATGTCAGTTTTTTAAAATTAATACCAAAGAGTCTAAAAAGTAAAATTATACGTGATTTCCTAGAAATGTAACTGCTTGTATTGTAATCAATGTATCGTTATAGACATTGTGTAATATTAAAGATTATATTTTGAATAATAATCATTAATAATATAAGAAAAAAAAATACCATAGATTTTTAAATGTACTTATGCCACTATTAATTCTTTTTAGTTGTCAGTTGAACGCCCATAATAGAATATTGTCACGACGGTTATGAGCTTAAAAGTGTTCAATTTTCACTGGCAACTGCACTGAAGAGAGTGTTATATTGTCATAATAAACCAAATTAGGAGATTAAACAAACCAAGAAGAACAGTTATTGTTACGACAGCCGAAAATCTCGATTTATGTAATTGTACTTGAATGCCTTATTATACCTCCGATGTTTTCAGTTCTGTATATTTGTAATACCTACCTATTAAATGTGATTTATGAAAACGTGCAATTCAATAGGTACCAACACATATCACATTGTGGTTAGCTGTTTATGGGATGCTGCCTAAAATACTCAATTCAAATTGTGTTTACTTATATTTAACTGAATCACTTAGTCAAAAACATTATGACAAGACATGAACACTAAACCACCATGGTTACTCAAACAAAACATGGCTGTCTTAAATGCTCAATAACGTATGTAGCTGGCAGTTGCTGTTTATCGGGTGGTCCATTTAAAGGAAGACACTCATTGTTTCAAAAACTATTAAAGTTTTTGAAAATATATTTTTAGATAATTTTAAATCGTTAAAAATCAACATTTTTTCTAAAAATATATTTTTATAATTTTTTTACTTTTTTTATTCCTTATTTCAAATAAGAATATATAAGTACTTCGATACATACATATAGAATTTTGGACGAGTAGTTTATGAGTTATAATACCATTATAACTTGATAAGAGCTTAATGTTTTGATGAGCAGAGTAGAGTTTAGGTACAAAGTTTTTAAACACTTACCTATCTATATAACTAATAAACTCAAAATAAAAAAATTGATTTTGATGGATCAAAATACTTATTCCGATCAATATTCTGCTTTGGAATATGAAGTTAAAAATGTATAAAAAATTGTTAGTATTTTTTGAAATAATGAGTGGCTTACGTTAAATGGATCACCCAGTATTTGTGTGCATGACACAAAGTCATGATTTTTTTCTGGCTTACCACGGTGGTTAGGATCGGCGAAATTATATGATGCAGTGATATTGCATTTTTATACGCATAATAAATAGGTAATAACTTATTTAATATTAATATTATATTGTCAATATCCTTAAAGGACGCTTACAAATAAGTGCCAATCAAAGTCCAAATGTTTTTTAGTATTAATGGCTGTAGTACGCTTTTCTCTTTTTCAGACTCACGGAGTTGCTAAAATCAACAAACGAAATAGTTTATTAATTATTTCAATAAAATAATTCAACGCCTATTTGTTAAAATAGCTTTTATTGTAGATATCAAAATTCATAATAATATATAATGTTTAATGTTCGTCTGCAACACGAAATTATTTTATCATAATATCTATAATGATTATTCTTATAAAACACACAATAACCGTGGTCATCTCTCTATAAATTCTAATAAAAGTGTGAAATAGATACTTATTACTTAATATTTAATTTTATTTTTATAATAAGTCTATAGTGCTAATAAACTAAAAAAAAACGGAAATCAGAAATGCCGGTACATAAAATATACAGCAAGTCATCGACATAATATAATATTATATATTATACTGTCCATTACCATACAAATATACAATATACATTACATACTATTAAACTTTTACTATCTATAGCCATAGATAATATTTAGATTTTTTTCTGATTTTAATACTTAATGTATATATTTTAATAGTTACTGTAGTAAACGTGGAGCTTAGTAATGACGTATATTGGCGTGGAATACGATTATTAATGGTCGATAATCTCTTGATTCTTTTTGCTAACTTAAACATAAACATAGCTATGATTAATGATGGTGTAATTTGTTGAACAGGTACTTCAATTATAATAATCGTATGTATTACAGTATTCTTGTGCAGGTTATCTTTAACGAATATTATTGCTATGAACAAATCTTGCATGCATGACGTTTTAAATTTTTCCATAAGATTTGCCGTAGAGCCTTCTTTTATGATTTTTCCATTCATCAATATTCCTATCTAGTTTTAGTTGTAGCTTTATTAGTTGTAATAATGTAGTTTTAGGGAAAAAATAATAAAAACATTAGTCATTACGTGCGTAACTGCTGTTTCCATAAAGCAAAAATTATTCGAAGCCGACATGATTATTGTACATTCTTTGGATAAATGTATGTATGTTAAAAGTGTCCAAATACTAAAACACGTAAAACATATGAATACATATTTACATAATGAAACTCGAAGGACAGTAATGGACAAGTAGAGACGCCTATATACATGCGGAGAAAATATAAAAAACCATTATATTATAATACAACCTGGATGAATAAATATTATTTAAACATAATTTTCGTTTTATTTATTTCGCAATCGAGAAAAAATATATAGGTTCTTGAATATTGTTTATTGCTGTTCTTTTTTAATTCCCCGACTCCGCGTTTACCATTATAGCTTTATTGTTTATAGCTTATAAAAATGGTTACGCGGAAGGCTACAATGATGACGATCGTGTCTATTTGGATCTATTGTATATTGTATAATATACTGCACAAATACTGAATGTTGTTATGACTAATAAATGATTTAATACAGATTAGTTATGTGTTATAGGACAAAATAGCGTGTCAACAAAAACAATTTTTTTTTTAAGTCGATCTTCTAAAAAAATGTCTGTTGATCTTTCTTTAACGAAAATATTCTGGCTTCCCCTGCCATACATATGAAACACAAACATATTATATTATTATTATGTTCTGCGCCTCTGCAAGGCCTTGGACTAATAATGTTCGATAACTAAATCCGAGCGGTGCAAACATTATTATCTACCTTAAGGCAAGATTAACACATAATATACCAAACCAGTATCCGGCTACCGTACAACCTGATAATAATTCTACGAGAATGTTATAAGTTGAGTCAATAATGTACAACCTGTTAGTTGCAGTTTGAAAGAATATCACGTAATCGTTCAAACAACCGTAAAGTATATATATTATTTAATAATAGAATTTTGTGAGTTGACAGGAAAGGTCTATAATCCTATTAATTATTACTTACGTTAGTGCTGACTGCTGACCTCTTAGATTTACTTGTAATTAGGAATTGTGTTATATTAAACACCTACGTCGTGTTAGTCATATTATAATTTAGAGAACAGAAAAAATGATATTTAAATTGATATTATAGATTTAGGTTGTACCCGTGGTACAAATATTTATTCATCATTAGATGATAATGGAAAAAGAAGAAAAACAACCATATAATAGAATGATAATAAATAACCCACACTATAGCTAATATTATATTAATATGAAATAGGTATAAAATAATAAATACTGATGTTCGGTATCGTCACGGAAAGAAAAAAAGGAGTCAACAATAGCTAATACGTATGGTATAATGTTGCAGCGTTAAGGCTAATTTTCTCCTTTATTATAATTTAAGCAATGACATAATTCTTAGATGCAATTAATGAATAATTAAAGAAGATATCTGATTCACAGAGATTGTCGCTTTATATATAATTTATACTAACCATACACAACGGTTTAACGCAATATATATATAACCCAGTAAACACTATTGATAATATTGTAAATGGAATGAGTGGTCGTCTTAAGAGTTAAGGGACACCATGATGTGTTTTAAAGAACAATCTACACAAATATTAGATATAGTCATGTAGATAAGATTCAAATAACATAATCTTCCAATAATGTAATGAATAAAAATAAAAGCGTTTTTAAACATGTATAGCACAATGAAAAATGATAACCTACTTTTTTAACGTTACGGTGTCCAAGCCAGTAGTGATGTCGTCTAAAATAATTACTTCGGGATCATGTAGAATTGCTAATACTAGAGATAAAACTTTCTTCTGGCTTGATCTTGAGAACAGAATATTATATTAGTTATGTATATAGCATACGATAAAACCAATAAATAAATAATTATAATTTTTAGTATCTACCTAGCGAATTATGATTGAAATAATTATAGAGAAATATTTTACTATATAAATTTTAAATACATATGATTAATAGTACCTATCTATATGTAAATGTAATAAAATTAAAATTGTTTTATTATGTGATTTTCTATATATATATACATTACACACCACATATTACAGAATACAAGTAAATGGTAAGAATGTGTTTATATGTGTAGACTAAATTTTAATTTATCATAATTATTTACTTATACAATTATAACCTATATTTTATATATGTAATCAGTTAATTCATTATTAGTAATTTGATAGTAGGTATATACTATACTATCGGTAACTGTATATACATACGTTATAAATACTTTTTATCACATATAAATCATGTATTTTTGTTGACATACAAAATTTATACAAAATCAATGAAATATTTATTGTGTTATGCATTAATATGTTTATTTATAAAAATTTGAATAAATTGTAAAAAAAAAAGCCATTGTTGACGGGCAATAGATCATAATATTGACCTATAGATTTCAAAATTTCAAGACAATATTTTCCAATTATTGATATTATTTGTACTACTTAAAAAGTGTACTATGACAATACAAATTTCTGTTTTTCAAATGAGAACGCTTCTTCGTTACTTTAAATGAGTAGATCATTTTTTTAAAAATGTTGATGTACTTAACTCAAAATTTAAACGAGTAATTTCAGTTAATGAAATGTATATTTTATAGACTCGCTAAGGATAAAAGTTCTTAAAAATAATTTTATAAAAACAAAATATATCTATATGAAATATTGGATTTCATATATTTATTAAACTTTGACCATTTTTACAAATCATAAACGTTAATAGATTAATAATAAATTAGTAATAACCAACATTTTTAAATTCCTATATCCCCCATATGGGCATATCTTCCAAATCCATTAT
Organism: Pentalonia nigronervosa; assembly: GCA_014851325.1. Classification (NCBI taxonomy): domain Eukaryota; kingdom Metazoa; phylum Arthropoda; class Insecta; order Hemiptera; family Aphididae; genus Pentalonia; species Pentalonia nigronervosa. The sequence continues at coordinate 73,835 of JACXSJ010000981.1, read as the reverse complement.
CATGGACCAAATATCCTTGGTACACAAAGTTTAATAACGCAAAAACTATTTGTACAAATTTTGATTTTGATAAGTAGACAATTAACAGTAAAAACAGTTCTCATTTTAAAAATATAGGAGTTTGTATTCCTACACTCCTTTAGAAGTACACACAATCTCAAATATTTGAAATTATGGTCTTATAAGTATAATTTAAAATTTCAAAAATCTGATTTTGAATAATTGCATTATTGAAAAAATGGGATGAGTATGCTTGACGAATCTTTCTGTAAAATATAAATAATCCTATAATCGTATTCATATCCCACAGTTAATCTTGAAAACATATAATTTTCAAACGAGGATTTGTCGATAATATTGGGTTATAAACATATAAATACATTATACTGCCCTTCCCTCTCTCATTACAAAATCATTTCACTACCTACAGTATTATAATGCTTATATAATATATGTGACTTGCCCTTGTCGTGGATTTAAAACGGACCTTAGTTGGTTGACCAAAAAGTTCGTGGTTACTGGTAACCCGGTCATCGGCACTATGATCTTGTACCTCTCTACGATTTGGTCAACAATTAGTCCGTTGACGGTACCGATAAAATACAGCAGGTGGCATATTTGCATCGGTCCAGGTACATCGAAATTCTGCAGCAATAATATTATAGACGAGGGGAAAACTAAATAATTACGCACAATGGCAATGTTAACCGTCGTCGACAAATGCCCAATAATGCTCACCTGTGGGGCAAACCCGATCTTGGGATGTCGTCGTGTGACTATCCGCTCCGCACCGACATCACTGCCCCCGCGACTATTCACCATGCCATAACCACTGCCACTGCTATCGGAGGCCACTAGAGCGTCGTCCATCATTATCACGTCACCGCTGTCTTGTTTCAAAATGCCCGCCAGACACCTCAGTAGTACTGACTTGCCCGAACCGTTTTCACCCAATACGGCGTAACTATATAATTTATTATATATGTTTTGTACAGAACACACATTAAAACATCACGTTATTCGTTAACCATTTTATATTTTGAAATTTCAATAATAAATTGATTCTTTAAAAATATCATGAAAACTTTCAGAAAATTTGAACCCTTGTACTTTCGTAATGCGTCAAAAAAACGTTTATAACCTACATTGATGTGTTTGAAACTACATTTTCGGCGCGGTTAAAAGTAATTATCTCATTGCCATAGACAGAAAATTTATTCCTCTCGTTGTTTGTAATTAAATACTGTTTATCATTAATAGATTAATATAGAAGTATTAAAAGTGAAAGGTTAAATATAATTATAGCCGAGAACTTGCAGTACTCTATTATGAATTTCTCACAAAACCAACCTTAGGGTTTAATTTTTGGGGGACACAATAATGAAACTGATAACAAATTGTTTTACACTAATCGGTAGTATGACCTTTATTAGAATGATTTAACATTTATGTATGTGCTCTCATTCAGTTTAATAAAACTGTAATTATTATCTACAAATAAATAACAAATAGGTAGTTTAAAATTTTAAATATGGGCAGCTTTTTTCACAAAATAATTACATGGTATGTTTAATGTACAGAAATTATATATTGTAAAAAAAAATATTATAATATTCACCCACCTAAGTGTTTAAAACCACCTTTATTTTTTTTTTCGTAATCTTGTAACAAAGAAATAGATACTGGACTCCACTGAGAAAAACTTTGGTCTTCGTATATGCTTATAAAACTTGTACTTATCTTAATCTTTTCTACATTTTTTAAGTTCGGCAGAGATAAAATAATTTAATAAAAACAATAAAAAAATGTTAAGTGTGATTTGTTTTCATTTGAGGGATGCGTATCAACGTTTATTATAACTGTTGATGTTTTAGGAAATTTTTCATATTGTTTTAAGGTCATCTCCAGCTTCCAAACACTTTTTTTTATAGTGATACTGTAACGATTGTTGTAAATCGACATTGTACATTATTGCTAAAATATCGCACGGCTAATGTGCTGAGTGTGAAGAATGGCTAATGTGTAGCCAAACTTATAAGTGCGTTACCTTAGTACCCCAGAGTCTAAATTTTGACTTGAAAACTGTTTGGTATATGTAGTTTATTATGTAACAATTTGTAACTAAAGTGCATTACAAGTTCCGGGTGTCAGGATAATGTTACCTTAGCATACTAAGGTGGTAACATTGTAATAATAATAACAATTATAAAATACACAATACACGTTGAGTACTTTACTTACATAAGATAACCCTGATACCTAGTAGTAATGTCACATACCGAGGTGGAGTCCCAGAGTTTAAGTATAAAGTATAAACAGAACGAACACAGGTAGATACGACTTGACGACCGGTGGAAGGGGTGACATTACAATACTAATGTTTAACAACTGATTAAACATTTTTTTGATATAAATTAATACATCATTTTAAATCTTAATGTTTTTATAAAATTGAAATATTCTGAAAATTTGTATCTAAAACGACTGACATGGCTTTTATTGTAGAATATAGCTAAGTAAATAACACATTTCATCACTATTTTAAACAAAATAAAATGAAAAATTGAGAATACTGTGACGTATAAATATATATATTGCCATTACATATAAGCGATCAAGTCGAAGTTATAAAATACAAATTTATTATAATTGTAAAAATTAAGTACATAGGTAGTAAAACTATGTCGAATATATAATTTGTACTAATAACAATTTTGCTATATCGAACTATGTAGTTATATGATAATTTATTAATATATTATAATATTATGGGTGTTGAGTGTTTTTGTAATAGTTATTATAAAATTATTTTTTTTGTTTTTCGCCCATAATATTAAAACAGCACACTATCTGTTGAATTATTATAAATTAACCAAAATAATAATATTATTGTGTTATAATCACTAGATTGAGGACATTATGTATATATATATATATTATTCTATAAGTACCAAAAGTAAAATAAGGAAATAAACTTATAGGTATTTATAAACAAATTAAATTTGCATAATAATTGGCGCTGTTATGTTTTATGAAATTTGAATATAATATCTTGAATAAAATTGCAAAAATAAAATTATTTCACTTTAATGCACAGTTTACAGAATTTTTCTAACAATACTTTAAATAAGAAAAGTATAACGTTGTTTTAAGAAGTTTAAAAAAAAAATTGAACATTTTAAAAACGATAAGGACGTCTTAACTTTCCGAATCAAATATTCAACTGTGGTTTTATCGTTATCTTATATACAAATGTGTGTGGTATGTTTTATACACTAGTACCGACATGTATGAGAACTATGTACTACTGTATGTATCTACTATATGTACTATGAGAAGTTATACCAAAATTGAAAATCTGTGTTTATTGCCGCTCAGTAGTGCATCCAGAAAAGGAGCTTTGAAGCTAAAGCCCCAATTTTTTTTTAATATACCTAAGTTAAATTATTAAAATTTACTGGTTATTGTGTATTTGTGTGTAAGGGAAAATAGGAACATTTTGGTAAGCCCCCTAAAAAAAAACCGGAGTGAACGCCTGTTACATCTTTTAAAGTATAAATTTCAGTAACTAATTAACTAATTAAATACGTACATTGATTGTTTTTCAACGGTAATATTCACATCATCGAGTATTGTTCTATTTGACATTTTTTTCTTAATATTTTTTCCGATAACTGCATAAGTCCTTCTTTTATCCATCTAAATATACAACAATATATCATAAAGGTAGTTGTAAAAAAAAACAATTTAATAGTCATTAAAATTATTACAATATAGGTACCATGTACGTGTTGTTTTGTAATTATATTTTTTTAACATTTTATTGCACGTTTTAAAAACAGATTATACCTATATAATGTTTTATTTTTAACTTCTAACTGATAGAGAAAGTAAATATAAGCTGTATGTATTGCAAGTTTTACAATGATATGGCTATGTACGATTGTATATTTTCGTATAGACCAAAATACGAAAATATTTTATGTAAAATATTCAATTAGTTGATAGCAATTATGTGTATACTCGCTTGTGGTATAAGCATTATGGTTTATCAATATTTTGATAGAAAAGGCATATTAAAAATACAGTAAAATAGTTGTGATAATAAATAAACGTAATAATTACAATTTTTTTGTTTGAATAACATTTTTGATTACATTTTTTTTGGAAATTTTTTTGCAAATCAATAGAGCCTAAATATAAGTTTAAGTATAGTAATTATAAAATTAATTATATAATTAGTTAATAGTTAGATATTAAAATAACGACATGTCTCTATATCTATACAGACATTTTCGGTACAAATTAAGTAATGTACGTGTGAAATGTAATGCTAGACTTGTCTCCTACATAAATATAATGTATACCTAAATCATATACTATCATACTATCTACTCTAGAAGAAATTTGCGATGCAGAAGAGTTATACACGTTATAATCTCCAACTTTCAAACTTGGCTTGAAATACCTATTAATATTTTAGACTGGAAAAAGTAGTGTATTTAGCTTTTAATTTTATTAAAATTTTTTTTTTTTTTTACTTTATTTAACATATTTTATTATATAAAGTGTTAAATTATTCTATTGAGTTAAGATTTACCAAAAAATATTTAAAAAAGAACTGAATATGAGTAGGTAGCAATTAAGATAACAATAATTAAAGCAAAGAAATATAAACTGAAAATAGTTTATAAAGATATTTTTGTGTACCTACTTATCTGTACAACCTAATATGCTACTTATCTAAATAACTCATCTAAGTGACTAATTAAGTTTGCTGTCTTGTCGTTTTTAATTTTAATGATGATTCATTAAATTCTGTACACGATTTTGAACCGTGTTTGTGCACAAAGTGTGTAATAAAACAATTTATTAGTTAAGAAACTAATGACTAATGATTTTTGAGATTATTTTATCAGAAGTTCCTTTGAAATTTGTATTTTAAACAAATGAATATATTAGATAAAAATATTAAATTCTCGAAGAAAAAAAAATTCTAATGGAAACAATTGCATATACGATATATATTAACTACAAGCAATGGCCTACCTAGTACCTACTTGGCTAAATTTTATACTAGCGTTAATGCAAAAATCGATAAGTGAGGATAAGTGATGTACTTAAGCACATTCGGGTAGGAAAAAATAAGTTATTATCTACAGTAATCAAGAAGCATGTAGCGGTAATCAGATATTTAGACAAAATAATAATGTATCAATTAAAGACAACATATTTTAACAGCATACAAGTTGTCAAATGTTGTACCTGGACGCACAGTAAAAACGTAATGATGTGATATGAGAAAATGTAGAGACACAATCACTGTTGATGAATTTTTTGGTGTTATAATAATAATAAATAAGAAATATTTTGATTTCTGAGCCTTTGATTAACAGACGAATTCAATGATTTATCATTGAATTTACATTTACCAATTCTATTGCAGTGAACTACTTAATGACAAGGTATACACTTGACCTATACAATTCAGTATGGTGTATACTGTATACAGCAGAATGAGATCTTCGGATTTTATATTTTTGCTAGGTTGCATAATAGATTGATTAATTTAATGGACGACCCAAAGCTGTTCTTAGGGGTGATGGAGCAAAGCCCAGGCCATGGGTTTTGCATTCGAAGAAAAAAAATAGGATAATTATTTTCAACAATTATTTTTTCCCTGGGCTTTGCAAATTCTAAGGACAGTCCCGAGTGGACCATTTATGGGCCATAAATCATGTTTAAGACACCAATAGCTCACTATTATTCATCGATTGTTTATTATACCTAAATAGTATATAATATTATATTATACTTTAATATTAATAATTTTTGTGTTTTATTAGAATTTTAACTTTATTTATTGATCCATAGTTTCATTTTTTTTTTTTTTTGTCAACCTATTTAATCAATATGCATAATTTATTTATATTTTAAATTCCACTTTCTGAGTTATCTAACCTATATTGATTCAATATTATCTGAATAATAAAATAGTGAATGTGACATTGAACTATTAAAGTAATAAAAATAATTTAAAAAAATATCATTAAATATAGGTAGGTAGCTGCTAATAACTCAAGACTATAATAATAATAATATATGTCAAATTGACACATAAAAAAAGGAATCTTTAAAATAATTGTATTGTTCAAGATGTCCAAGGACAAAATCTTTTTACTAATAAAACAACTTTCTCGATCTTAAAATAAGCTGTAGAATTCTATTTTAGGACTCTTTTATCGGATGGAATAGAAGTTCTAATATTAGTCATAAAATGTACATCAAATAGTTAAAAGAAAGTAAAATATTTGAAATTGAATTAGTATCATATAGGTACCCAAACTATTAAAGCGTATTGTTTTGGTGAGTGGATATGACAGGAAATAACAAGTTAAAAGCTAATTTATTCAAATGATGTAACGATAGTTCTAAGATGATATTTTTATATTTTAAATCTATATGAGACTTATAACCTATTGATAAATGTATAATAAATTAAGAATCATGAATTTTCAAAAAAGTATATAACTTGTATTAATAATGTACATAGGTACCTAGTTGCATTATGTATCAATGTATCTGCAAATTGCAATTATAAGGAATAAATATTTAATAAGTTATTTTGAGAAAATCATTACAATCTTACTATTCAAAATAAATTTATTGGGAATATTGTAGTAATTGTTTGATACAGTTTTATTTAATAAATAAGTACGTACTTAATATTATATTGTGAAATGTTTGATTTAGAAATATTTAATTGATTTTTGAATCATTTTACAATTGTTCATATAATGCTGATTATATTAAGTAACTAATAAAAAACGGCAAAAATGTTAAATCATAATATGTTTGTAAGAAAACTCGTAACACGCGTTTTATTATTGTTATTATTCATTATATGCATTTGCATTCAAAACATCCGTCAGACATTTCGATATTATTATGGTTTATTTTGATAATTATGTTCAAAATTGAGATTGTTTTCATGCTCAATAATTAAGCATAAATAAACTATTATATGTCGTATCCAAGAATACCATTATTTGAATTATATTTTAAGTCTAAGCCAGGATACTTCACAAACATTAATTTTATAACTATTTTTTTTTTTGTTGACTCACTGTTTTTTCCTTTACTATGTTTATCACGTACAAATTGTGTGCAGTTTTACATTGAACCAAATTTCATTATTATGTATTAAAAATCTTTATATCTTTGCCTATAACAGAATGTAGAAAGGAAAAACCTATGCAATGGTTGTTATTTACATGTGTTGACAACGGTTTGTTAAATAATTATGCACTGGCATCCAGATAGTTGCCGCCAAATTTATCGGAGTACGGAATTTTGACTATAATATATATATAATATTATGTTTAATACGATTATAATTTACTGATCTCACAATCTCTATATGAACATATTATTCTATGTACAATACACATATAGTGTATTTTCCGATTTATAAAGTTAGAACATAATTCGGAACATGTCAGGTAAAACCATACTCGAGTTAAAATTTAAATTGTTATAATTATGTCATGTTATATTATTGTTTATTATTATATACCTACTTGGTAGTTAGGACAGACAGACAACTTATAGTAAATTAGTAGTCGGTGTGGTTACGATGTGTTTGTTTATGTGTGATATATTATGTAAAATAAAGAACACTAAAACTAATAAATTGTAATCGCTCCAAAACGTCAGTCTTACAAGTTTGATGTCTGAATAAAGTGTGGAGGAAATTTATCTAATTTTGTTTATGCATAGACACTTTCAATTTTAATGTGGTGTAGGAACTATATATAGAACTATATAGGTATAGGTAGGTACATTCTATAATTTATACTCGTATAAAAACTTATAAGTGTATAGTTATTAGTTTTATTTGCTGTAGGTATATGCATCGGAATTTACATACTGCCCATTATTCGATATTCGTATTCTTAATAAAATATTCCATTCCTCCCTTAGAAATCGGACTATGGATGCATCTGTAATACACCGAATAAACTTAGGCATTTGCACATATTTTATGTTCAACTCGTTCGAATACCTACAAATTTCGGGGTTATTGTTACGTAGACAAAGAAACAAAATGCTTAGAATGACGTTATATATTATATAACACACGTCACACATTATAGGTATTCACTCGCAACGTATACACACGTACGTACCACCAAACGTCCGAAGCGTGTAACTAATAAACTATAAACACATAATTATAATTTATAACTATATTATTGTTTTTAATATTTAGGTGGTATTTTTTTAAAACTATATTGTGTTATATATGTATGCTGTATCATTATACTTCGCCGTGCATACCTTAAACTTAAGGTATTTAAATCCACGCGTCATACTGCAATGATTTAAAATCTTTGCAGACGAATGACGTCAAGCGCTTTCGAGGGGTAATCCAAGGACCGGGACCAAGGAAACTTCTAATAACTAATATAACTAAATCGTACGCCAGGCCGAATAACAAAAAAACAACAACAACAACAACAACGTACACGTTTGCACGCCGACGGAGGTAGATCGTTAAAAAACACACATTATATACATTACACATGTTGATTATTGTAATTATTTTTTTTTTTTAATATACAAATGAAACGATTAACGACGAATTATTATAATAGAAATAACAAAAATTCATGTTTATCCAAATACAGTTTATGACATTAGGGGTGTACCCACCTCTTTATATATATTATACACACACACACACACACGCACACGCACGCAAGCGCGTTATTATATAGACGCGCAAGTGCGCAACGTAATAATAATGATACGTCGTGGAAAATAATATATGTATATATTTTAGAGACGGCCGCATACAGGTGGTTTTAATAATGATAATGCACAGGTATATTATGTGAAATAATATTTTCTTGCGGTGTAATCGGTTCGTGACGCGACGCGCGTTTTACATCGCCTCTCGTACGTTATTCACCACCTCCGGTGGGTTTTTACGAACGCGCCACTGTATAGTATGCCGGCGCACGCCACTTACCTGTACCGCGCGAGACGTTTTATGGTACTACGCCACTGCACTGCCCGCTGCAGTAAACATTACCGTCACTCGCACAACGCTAAGCGACCGACGACGACAGCAAACACGACAAGACATTGTTTTCGATAAATATCTATTCATTAATATATTCGTCGATCACTACGACGACGACGACGACGGCAACACACGATATTATTATATTGTAATATCATTTTTCTGTCCGTTTCTGATGTGTCGTCCGTGTTCCGTTCGATCGTCGCGAGTGCTACACACGAACCACCCCGTCGTCGCCATCAAATGACCCGACCGTCGTTATCGGTTTAGTTGTTTTTTCATCGAAACGCTTTGCAAACGGACGGTTTTCACGCGCGATTCGTTCATATAATTCTCCTCTAACGCAGTGAACCACAATATCGATACACGTACAATATAATATATTAGGTATTACGAAAAATATACACCTATATAACGCGCCCGGAGGATTCGTAACACGAGTCCGGTAAGTACTTACCATGTATATATTATAGACTTTGTACGATACCTATGTAAGCCTATTATATTATCCAGCCTATGCCGTTTCCGAGTCCGAACAACGTCGCAGTAGCCCCGCCGGGTAGTAGCAAACAAGGGTAGAATCAGACATGGAAATCACGACAAAAAATCCAGCGCACATCTGAATGATATAAGAATTATTATGCAGCGTAGTTTTCGGGGGGGAGTCGATCCATTAAAAATATATCGTATACACTTGGCGCTCACGGTGTTGTTCACGATTCACGATGTTAATGTGTCTCGTCTTGTCTCTTTAGGTTTAACTAAATATCTTAGAACATTGTAAATCGTCCACTTCTGCAGCAATAGGTAGGTTGTCGGTACTTGTCTGTATATTGTATAGTTAAGTGCATATTAATGTACTATTTAATATTTATGTTGTTTAATATGTGTTTAGTATTTTGGTTTATGGACTAATGTCTTTTGCGAACGATTTTGATACTGCGTTACTATAAACACAATGCAGACTACGAATTTTAATGATTTTAATTGCAACGCAAACATTTTGAATAATTAATCATTATTACCTACCATTAATATGTTATCAACGTAGTTTTCGTATTCATCTTAATCTTCCATGATATTAAAAAAAATAATTATATTAAATATCAATAATTCAAAAATATTACCGATAGTTTCTTACAGGCTAACATTACTATTGTAACTTATATTTTTAGACGTATTAATAGTAGATATAGTAGTCATAATATAATAATGTCAAACGTATAGGTAATATTAATTTATAACATTTTGTTTATTTACTGGTATATGTAGGATTAAAAAAAAATGTATAATTTTGAGTATTAGTCTTGCAATAATTACAGATTCTGTAAAGTTTCAATTTCTATTCACCTAGACCTAGTTGCGACCTACCTTAAATAACGGTTTCGTCGTTCAGCCTCTTGATTCACATTTCACCTTCACGTATTTTACATGAAAATGGTCAAAAGTGTGTAAACCTGTTTACTGAATCTTTAATATTGTTTGACAAGTTGAAAATTTGTCCAACAATATACAAAATATCGAGTGAGATAACGATATATAAAAAAATCATTAAACACACAATGCCCTTATTACACGCTTTTTAATTTATATTATAATTTTTTGAACTCAAGATGCAGGTTTTACTCTGGGTATTACAAGTAGAAATGATATACACCAATATACTATTATCTCGTTACTGATTTAATATATATAAGAATTAAGATTACTAAACTATCGATTTATTCGAAATTATAGCACTCATGTATTTTTGATATGATATATAACAATAACCATTTTTAGTTTTTACCAAACAATAAAAATATTGTATGTTTTGACTTATGACGTATTAAATAAAATATGATAATATTTAGGTATAGTAATAAATGGTAGGCAATATCGTTGAGTTTTCTTCGTAAAAACAATACATAACAACACTTACACAAAATCGTTGATTTAAGAACTAAAAAATTCGATAACACAAATTATTTTATTTTAAATTTACAAAAAAATGTTCTATTGTTATTAATATATACTATATTTATTAAACTATGTATACAAGGTGATTCATTCAACTTAAAACACTCATTATATCGTAAAGTATCAACCTTTTTCGCAGTTTTATTTTTACATGGTTTCAAATCGTTATAAAACACATTTTTTCAAAGAAATTATTTATTTTTATTTTTTTTAACAACATACAGTTTTAATTTGAAATTTCAAAGTAGAATACTTTTTTTTAATATTTTATCATACCACTTTACTATGTTCATCTATAATTTTATATATACACCTATACTTATAAGTTATAAACTTATAACTCGTAAACTACTCCTCCAAAATTTAATTTTTATGTATCGAAATGTTTGGAAAATTATTCTGCTTTGGAATATGGAATTAAAACTGTATGTTGTCATTCAAAAAGTAAAAAGTTTTAAAAAATTACAAGGATAAAAAATATGAAACAATATTATTTCTTCAAAAAAATTGTTATTGTGTATTGACTTGAAACCATGTAAAAAATTTTAAAAAATAATACTTTTCGATTTAATGAATGTTTTTTGTTAAATAAATCACTCTGTAAATAATGAAACCAATAAATAAAACATTGAAATAATAGAACAGAATATTACCTTAAAATCTACATCAACATAATAAATTAATGTATTACAATGTCTAATAGCATTATAATATAATATTTACATTTTTGGAGTCTATCTATATTAGTAAATACATAGTAATAATAAGAATAATTCAAATCAAATTACGGTATTGCATTTTAGTAACACGTAGTTAATTTAATGTGGTCTGATGATAGTTATGTACACATCGATAAGTAAGGTTTTCGGTTTTGGTAGTATTAAAATCTTTAGTAAATGCTAATATTAAATAAGAAATAATATTTGAAAACCTTTTATCGACAATACCTCTAAAACCGAAAAAACCAGTACCTATATATCTAGAATTTGAAGTTATCAAAGAACATAAATTACTTTTTATATGCAATAGTGTTTTGTATATGAGGAGGTTACACTTTTAAATCTATATTTGACCAATCTAATCTGTTTTAATATACTTAATTTGCAAATAGCCTATACAAAGTGATTTGTAAGTCAGTCGATATTTTTAAATATTTAAATAATTTAGCATAAATATATAAATTTTAAAATTATAGTTCATGATAATATTGTACAGTTATTTATTTTTATACTAGTTTAAGTTTTTGAATGTTTAACTATTCTTTTTACGTCCTAACAACTTATTAAAATTAATAACAATAATGATCACTGACAAACATTAAATTTACATCAACACATAAATACATAATTGCGTAAACATAATATAAGTGGGGATATATAGTTGTGTCTTGTATAAGTGACCAATACCGGCTTTCCCGTGTGGTGTACATATTTTATTTCATAAATGTAATGACGATCCACTGACGTCATCATAAATTATAATGATCTGTATGTATTATAACTATATTATGCCAAGTGGTTGATGTGAATATTTAATTTATAAATTATGGGTCAAGCATCTGTATTTACCTTAAATCTATAATATAATAATGATAAACGTTTTTTTAAGCTCGAATACGGAATATTATACTTGATGCAAAATTATATTTTAATAAAAGGTATTATTAATATATTTTTTTTTTTTTAAAAAGAAGCGTTTGCGAGAGGTGTTATGGCTCCTTATGAATAAGTAACATTTGGAATGCCAAACACACTCATGTCTCATTTAGGCACCTATCTATATTGTTACCATTTTTAAATACATTTGAAATTAAGTTGTATGTGTGTTGGTGTATAAAGTATAAAACTATTGTAGGTACTTTATAATGGCTGTGTGCATAGTAATAATTTGCGTACGTAAAACTTGGTCAGATCTAAAAAAAACACGGAAGTATATTATTCAAAACAAACGATTCATAATTTTATTTGTATTTAAACGCTTTTATTTATGTACACACAGTTGCTATAAATTGACCAACGATGTAAAATGATACAATAATAATATGATACTTTAATAATAAATATAGCTATGATTTTTATATTTCTGAACGATGTTTTGCCTACCGTCAAGAACTAATCTAGCTACACAGTAGCCTACAATAGAATAATATTATGCACTTCGTGCGAACGAGTAGTAGTATATATATTATTGTTTGCGCATTCCTATGATGTTGAAAAAAAAAATTAAAAAGAGATAAATTGTTTTTTGAATTCTTTCTACTCGACTAAAATACTCATTAAATCGGGTATTTGTATTCGTATGTGTTAAATATTTACTTTAATAGGTATGTTTAATTTTTACATACTCTTTTACATATTATTGTTAAACAGCTGAAAATTGTCTTCGATTTATCATGTCTTATCACTATCATATTATTAGATATTATTTAAAACTATATCATAGGATTGCACTAAAATTATAAATTATTTTTAAAAACTGAATGTAAATAAAGATATCTACTGTCAATAATATTACTAGGAAAGTTGAATTTTCGTTAAGAAGATTGGTAAATAAATGAAGAGAAAGTTTTAGTTTTCGATTGCTCATTGTTAGTTCTTAGTTTTTTTATATGGTTAGTAAATGTATAAATGAACATTACTCCTTCGCAAGAAACATTGTATGATTTGTTCACATTATAATATGATACCTACAAGAAAGGAGTAATATTCAATGACTAATGTGACTCAATAATTCGATGTTTTTCAATGATTATTCAAATCTGCAATTGATGTATGTAAGATGAGAACTTAGACTTAGACCGTTAATTAATGTCCATGAAATCATGATGTTCGTCATAAATGCACCCATTCTAATAAACATCATCGTGACTCGTGGCCACTATTGCTATCGCCGCAGCCGTTGCGAATTCATTATGTACACCGTACACAGTGCATTAAATATACACGTTTCGTTATTTAATATTTTATTGGTCGGATTCTAACAACGGTTTGGATTTAAAATACAAAATTAGTGGGAACACAATTCATTCAGACATTAGTTCTGGAATAAAGTAATGGGGTCAATGGGAAAACGATTTTACAATAATTTAACAATTGTTTACAACACATCGTCAACAACTGGAAAACTATATAGGGGACCGCCGGACAATGTGATCTTATATCTATCTATAATTGAGTCATTGCCGTTCGAATCGACTTACGTATTAATGCCAAAACTAATTAAGAATATAATAATACGTTATAAATAGTACATTATAATATTTCACTAGCCGGACTGGAGCGATATAAATTTACATAAAAAGTACATTAATATACATTAAAATATATTATACATTCATATTATAATAGTTTAATTAAAAAAAAAAAATAAATAAAAATATTACTATTATATAATTAATTTTCAAGGCAAAGTCTCATATATTTTCATTCAACTAAATACCTCTAAATATCATTCCTACACAATAATATATTATTACGATTTTAACACTATTATATAATATACTACAATACTACAACAGTATTGCGCCTCCATATTATCTGCAGTTTTCGACAATTTGAACGATTTTTTAAAGAGCTGGACACGAGCCATGGATCATACAATTTTATTACATATTTAATTCGGTTCTTTCGTTTCGCTTGCAAGCGTGTATAGTATATAATATGCAAATAAAAATATTTTCAATGAAATCTTCCCGCTCATAACAATTTGTTATTCTGCAGATTAGAATACATAATATATAGTTACAATTTATATTTTATTTAATAAACGTGTTTAAAAAGTATATACCTATATATTTTACCGATAACCGACCCAGTACTATTATTATATAGTGGAAATATTTGCTATAGTGACTATATATTATAGGTAACCTACCAAAGATATTTCTTGCGGCTAACGCACAATTTTATGATATTGTTAGTTGTTACCATTCCCAATCGCATAACCTTGACCGGAAATTTTAGTTTTCTCGCAGTTACACCAATATTATTACATTTGTTGTTACATAATAGTATTATACACAGCCACTATAATGCGTATATATACACAAGATACGTTCATGTTTCAAAAGCAGTCGCATCCCACCGGGTCGTATAGTAGACAGTAGTACACTACTAGTACCTACCTAATAATATACCGGATTGTTGTGAAAGTGAAATATCGTATTATGGAAGAGGAGAATTAACGAATTTTAGATAATTTATATATAAACACTTGTTATGTTTATTTAAGCATGTGTGCATATATTAAGGTGTAGAATTATAATTATAATTATTATAGAGAACAGGTGAAAGAATCCGGTTTATGCGTACAATACGAAAAAATCTCTATGTAGGATACAGCGTCGATAGTAGTTAACAGCTAACGCGACAACACAAGTATTCAAATATACCTAATCAAATAACAAAGTAAATATATAAAGTAGATACTTGTGCAAGATTACGACCATAATAGTATGTAGGTATACAAGCATAGTATTGAAATGATATCGTTAATGATTAAGGTGGTTGCAGTGTGATATTTGGTGTCCTTGACCGATGTTATGTATGTATATATATATATTATACCCGCGTGTTGCAGTATTGCCGGGAAAACAATTTTTTCCATATTATAGTGTCAAAGGAATGGCAAATTTTGTCGTCCAATGATTAATAACTATATAATATATGTACCCATATACGATGATCAGCTAAATTACCATATTATATTATGTTATATTGCAACGACTAGTGGTGGGTAAAATTAATATTCACAGGAACAATATAATTTTGTTGTGGATACACGAAACACAAAATTCTCAAGCCGATATTATATCACGCTCGTGTTTCAACTCCCAGCAGTCGACTTTTATTGCTCTCAGAGGACGTCCACTGTCTACATATATCCTCTTAGATCTTGACCCAATTTTCGATCGGCCTCTTCATTCTGTAAGTATACGTGCACGCACATATTGGTAGTAGGTACATACTTCGGAAATATACGTTGCGTTTGTTTTGTTATGACCTTTCCTAAATGCGCATATCTCAGAGTCTCAGCAGTGATAAATAATCTTCATCTTATAAAACCGTAAACCGTCGTATAATAATGAATATTGTAATTTTAAATGTAAACAAAATTACGAATTGGCTGATTGAACTGTATACCGTCTTAAGCACAAAAGTGTGAAACATTTAGTTGTTTACGTAGGTACGTCATGAGTGACAACAGACATGACTGATTTTTGAATTTAAAAATTATAAAAAAAAACCAGGTTGGATAATATCTATTGAAATGTTTAATATGTATTTGTATAAATTATTCTGTGCAATGTCATTGATTTCTAATAATCAAGAGTCTACAGAAACGCTGTTTTTTCTTAAAACTGGTATTATATTATGCGTTTACACACTTGTGTTTTCAGGGTTGTCTTGACTATCGATTTTAGAGTAAATATTAAATAATACACTGAAATTAATATTAATATATCACATGCATATTGCATATATGTATATACATATATATGCACATTTGTGATCATATATTGTATGAATTATTTTTATTTAACGGTGAACTTATATATATTTTATAAAATAACATACACAAGTATTAAATATATAAAATAAGTTTTATTTGTTACGTATTATACTATTATATATAGTCGATTGGCAACCTATTGTATATTTTTAACATATAATAAACAGCACTACAATTGTATGTAATAATAATAGAATACGCCTACACGTGTATACAGTACGGCTTATGAATATTATTAATAGTTAAATTTAATTATATTTCAATGGACCAGAAGTGTTATGATTACCTAACCATAATGTATGGTATAATAAAGGACATAGACAATTATTATAAAACTAATCTCCACTCTGTTTCATTATTTCTATATCATAGTACCTACCATATAATATGTATTAACTCATAACTGCACCAAAAACCATTTATAACTATTAGTCGAATATTTCTGTTTAAAACTTACCATCAATACAATAATTTGCTTTATTAGAATTTATCATGTTTTGCATTTGGATAATCAGATTAATTAATAGATCATTTTTATTTAGAATCAAGTAGTGATATAAATATAGTCTTTCCAAACTGTTCAGGGAAAAAAGTAAAAACCGTTCCACGTGGTGCGATTGGTTTCACGTTTTCGGTTTTATTTAATTAACCTACCAAGCATAGCATGTATACCTATGTCCTACACTATATTTAGTATATTATGATGTAATTGTAATAATATAATTAACAAAATATTCCGATAAAAGTTGGTGCAGGAAAGTCAAACCGACACTTTAAATATATAATACATACATTTCACAATGCCTCAGTCCAACACATCGTAGTAAAGTAAAACAAAGGCATGCTAGATTATAGTTACTCATAATAATATATAGTACCCATGCAGGACGATTCCTTCGTTGGGAACCGGAAATTATCTGAAAAATATAAAAATTTTAGATTGAAAGGACAAATACTAATAATAATCATAGGAAAATCATAAAAATTATGAACTATGCATCTATTAATTGTTATTATTTTTTGTGGCACCTGTAAACACTGCAAAAATTGATCATACGTCCATACAGCTGTTATATGATCTAAATCTGAAAAAATCTTGTTAGTCGGTTCACAATTTATCAGTTCACGGCGTATCTCCTACAGCTATAAAGCTGTTCGTCTACTTAATAATTCTTTGTCCATTCCGCAATATTATCATATAGATTTTTTTCAGATATTTTTGTTACGTTCCTATCCAACATGTCGTTGAACGTTTGTCTTTTGGGCTTGGACATCGCGTAATATCACGTCATTGACAGATGGTAATGCGTTTTATTTCATTATTCGAGATATACCACGATACATTGAAAGTTTGTATAATCGTTATAAACATATTTACCATCGACAATACTTACTCGTATGCTTTACATACACATCTGGCTATTGATTTTTATTTCTGTGACTAAGACGACGTATTAATAAATATACTTATAGTGAGCATTTTATATCTATGAGCACTCTTGAGCATAGCAACGGTGACTGCGGTTAACAAACCATATGACATCAATCAGACTGTGACTTATGAGGTTGAGCAATCGTTCAAACGTATATATATTATACAGTGGCGGCTGCGGATAAAATGCGATATATGATATTATGATAATAATAATAATATAATAATAGACGTAACTGCATCAGCGGCGAGCAGTATATCTAAGTATATATGTGGTGTATGTATGAACTATACACATTGTGTTGCATAATGTGGATCATAATGTACGATTCCGTGAAGTAATCGGTGGTCCTTGTAAGAAAGAAAAATTTAAAATGAATAATAGGTCTATATCTGAAGCGATGTATAATATAAAAAAATAAAACCGTGCATACAACGCACTATAATAGTGATATTCATATTCAATAGTTGTATAATATACATAGTCGACCACAAATGTAAAGATTTGAGTACCTGTAGTAATTATATGTTTAATGTAAATCAATAATAATTTTATTAGAGATACGTGAAAGGCAAAAAACGCTAAACGAATGGATCATTGTTTTTACTATAATATAGGTATACAGTATAATATCGTTAAATCATAAGCAAGGTCTAACGACTACACGTGCGCGCACACACACACCCCAGGTTCGCAACACATATGCAACAGAAATAAAACATTGCGAAATCCGAATTTGTATTGTTTATAATATTCTCTTTTTCTGTTTACAGTTTTACATTATTATGATATTACCATACGCTAGGTACATATATGTAAAAATTATAGGAGGTAGGTAGATACGGTGGGTACTGGGTACACCATATTATATGAAACACAAATATAATTTTGACGTCAGTTCTTAGAAAATCCAAACAAGCAAGGTTAAGTGTTAATTTTTTATAAAAAGGTATATTTACGCTTTTACAAGTATATTATACTATTAAACATATACACTATGAGTAATATAGTAAATTGGTAACATGGTATGTAGTTTACCGTATGCTCCTAAAGTGCTACAACTTTCTGTTCTTTGTGATCCTGAACAAACTGCCCAATTGGATATTTTACTATGTATACATAATATTACATATTATTATATTTCATAATCACTAATTGATAGGTAATATTCTAGTGTTAGTCATGTTTTAATTTTCAAGTATGTCGTTGAAAACATACAACGCGAATTGCTGATGGACATAAAAAAAAAACCACGGAATTAACTTTGCTGTATACCCGATTTCGAATGTACAGTGCCAATCTTTGAGTAGGCTGGTATAATGTATGTGTTAAATCATTGCATATACAAAAAATGGTCTTGAATGGAGACGGCTTATATTTCTGAGGATATTTTACCTAAATAATATATGAATAGGTAAAAAGTCTCTACCAATAATATTTTTTGAATTTTTTTTTTTAAATATTTAAATAAAATCAATATTTGAAATTTAAATGTCAAATAATAATAAATATTATATTTGAATGGTATATTATTGTTATTAACTTATAAGTCAATATCGACGTACCATAGAACTGTATGAATAGGTTATAGTATATGGTTTAACTTAGAATTATTCTAAATATTTTGAATATTTTACTGTGTAAATAATAGTATAATATTGTATTGACACTTAGTTTCAAGTTTCTACGATTAATGTATTTTGATAACCACAAAATATTTGAAACGATTTTAGGATAAATAGTTATTTATATACGTTTAAATATCCGCGGTATCATCAAAATTAGATACAGACGTACATCACACACTATACAGATGCTCATAAAGAAGGGGAATGATATTTCACTTAATTTTTATTTTTCAATTTCATTAAGAAAAACTTTTAGGGACATATTATATTCAATTTTGAAGTCATTTGACTTAAAAATATCATACTTATTGACATAAATGTAAAAAAGTCAAAAACTTCTACTCAAAAATGTCCAAAATAGTTTTAAAATTATAAAATTCTACATTTAAAATATCAATAATTATTCATTTTTAAATTTCAACTAAATAACAAAATTTATTTTGTCAAAAAATGGTATTACGATTTTTCCGTTTTCTACGGTGATTATTTTGAAAAATACTAGACATTTTTTACTTTTGAGTTTCGAAAACCAATTAAATCCAATTTTCTACCAAAACTACTAGAAACTACACTCAATATTAATTAATCGTATTGTGGTAATATCTATTGATCATGTTTATATAAATAACTATTCACCTATAGAAAAATATAATAAGTATTTAGATTTTAAATATTCATTTCAAACAGTCATTCCCTTTTATCTCATTGTCTACTATTTACTGCCCGCTCCTAAAACCAAACTTTCTATGCAATAATAATGTTTTATTTTAAATGTACTTTACTGATATTTGCACACATTTTAAATATGTTATACTGTTTCTTGATACAAAAATACAGAATGTAACTAATGTAGGTTAATTTTACTATAATGTCCCTGATTTGCATTGCGCCGAAGGACATGTTAGTAAATTACTATAATTATAAAAATATTACACTATGTACCTATAGTGGATTAGATGAAAATGAAAATGAATACCTATTGTAAATTCCAGAATCAATGTATTACGTTTTAAATATGTAGAGTGTATGAAACAATAATTGAATCGTTGATTATTACTTGAATTCTATATTCAATTATATATTTAAATTTTATTTTATTTATTTGAATCATAAAAATTATTTTCATTATCGTACAATAAAACTTGACCAAAAAACAAAAATTATAAATGATATTATAAATGAGTGTGACTAAATTATTCATGTGAAACTTTATCAATTGTTAGGAAACTTAACCAAATATAAGACCTGTATAGAGGAGAGGGTTATCAGTTATCAGGTATAAAGAAAAACGTAAAACCAGAATCGCAGTTAATGAGATCAAAATAATAATAATAATAATTATACCAACTGACATTTACAGTTTACTTATTTACAATTTATTATATTGTACTCGTAAACTAATGCTTTATACTTGTATATACAAGTGTTTATAAAGTTTTTATTTTACGATTTTTATATAAATTGATTATGTTAAACAAATTAATAAAAAAAAACTTGATAAGCAACATAAAAGAAATAGGCACAAATAGTAGTGACGTCACGTTAACGATTGATAAGGCCGGTTCAAAACAAATTGTTATCGCGGTTCACGCTCTATTAAAAATACATGAACGTACAATAATTATTTTTTTAAATTAGTTTTTTTTTGTACTCTGGTTAATTTCTTAACATCTTAACTATCAAAAACGTATTGTTCACAAGTTTATACTTAATATATATAAGCAAATCCCGTGTTAAGCGTACGATTTTTTCGTCATATAATTGATAAATCAAAATTGTGCCATATTACTGCCATCAATATTACACAATTAAAATATCATCAATGATTAGCTTTATGATTTCATTATATAGGTATTTAGATGCTTATAAAAAAAATTGTGCTTGTAAACTTTTAATATTTTTGATCTGCTAATAAAACAACTTATGAAGAAACTTCTATTAAATTTTCAAGTATTTTAACCCAACAAATTTTTCTTATCGATGTTTATATACAAAAAATTTAAAAAAAACAAAAATTTCTTAAGCCTACAATTAGCTTAAAAAGTATGAAAATATTTTTAAAATTTTTTGGTGTATAGAAAATGATAATCTCTACATTTGGTGAAGATTTCAAATATCGGTCATTTCTTTTTGAATTACAATAAAATAAGAAAATCGTTTCCTGAGAAAACGGTAGTGAATATCCAATATCTAATTTCAAACACTCATAAAAAATTTGTTTGACTTTCCGATAAACTAATTTTTTTATGTGAAAGTAGAAAAATTTATGTTAAATCTTGTGTAGAATTTTCAAATCTTAGATGTAAACAGACATTTTTTTTTATAAATTTCGTGATTTTTACGCATTTTGTTGAAAATAACTTTTCTAAATTACCAACTAGATTCATTTTCCTACCAGAAAAGATACTGATAAAGAAAATCAAAATATTATTTTAACAACTTATCGTGTATACAGAAAAAAACACATCATTGTAAAATTAATACATTTGTCGCTCCGCTCAGAATTTAAAAGAACTAACATGACCAACAAAAACTTTGTATATATCATGTTCTAAAGTACAACGAGCAATTATTTAATAAATAAATATTATAGGTAAACTATGTTATGTTAATTATAAACCTACAAAATAAAACCAAAAGTATTTGATAAATATTCTAAATACTTTTTTTTAAAGTATTTTTAATACCTAGTATTTAAAATACTTTACAGTAAAAGTATTTGAGTAGCATTTTAAATACTTGAAAAAAAAGTCGTATGAGTGTTTACAATATCAAAACATAAAATAAGTATGAACTAAGATATTTTATCATATCAAAAGAAAAAAAAAATTTACCTAAACATTATACTATTTTTCATGTTGGCATGTATACTTGATCACTTAATATATATACATACATTATGTAAATAGTTAAAGTTAACAACATTGAAAAGAGTTTTTTCCCTTAGAAAATATTTTAGTGTCATTAATAAAACTAATAATTGAAGATATTTTAATTATGCAATTTGATGTCATATTGATGGTAGTAAGTTTGGCACAATTTTAATTTATCAATTATATGACAAAAAAATCGTCCAATTTACGTGGGATTAGATTAAATATACGTAAAAACTTGTAAAAAATACGTTTTTGAATGTTAAAATGTTTAGAAATTAACCTGAGTACAAAAAAATACTAATTAAAAATAATAATTATTGTACGTCTATATACCTACTTTTAATGGAGTGAACCACAATAAGTTTGTTTTGAACCATTGGCTTTATAAATTCTTAACGTGACGTCACACTATTTGTGCCTATTACAATAAATATGACGAAAACGGGAGATTTGAGAAAAGTTGAAATAATTATTAAATTACGTAATACAAATTTCTAATAACAAAATTGTTCTTGGTCATATCATATATCAAAGTCCTAATAATGATTTTCGAGACATCAGGACTATCCCGGAAAACCTTCGTTTGAACACTCTAAAATAAAGGTACATACCTTAAAACCGCACATACGTTATAATTTACTAGAATGTTTACCTTAATATTTATAATAAAATAAATAGTGATTGTATATAATATATTAACTATTAAGAAGAACACGCTGTGGTTCGAAAAATCTAATTTTTTATGTTCGAAATTGTATGTGAAAAAGTGAATACATTAAATATAAGATACCTACCTATATGAATTGTCACTAATTTTGTTCAACACACGTGTTATTTATGCGATTTTCTCACCGCCTAAACGTATTATAACTTATAAGTATTATTACTTATTAGTAACTATCAATTACACATATAATTATTTCCACCCACGTTCATGACTACCTGTAGCATGTTGATTTACACACGTCAATGACTGGTTAGATTCCTAAGTATGTGTATTTTCAAGGATGACAAAGTACATTTTAGATGTAGCATGATAGGTACTATATTCTATGTAACAATGTACACCGTTTGAAAATTGTTGCCATACCAATAATATTATATTCAATTTGTCATGCAAATTTGTTTAATCATTATTATGAATTTATTGTTAATTGTATGTAATTTTGATCGGGTAGGTATATAAATCGAAATTATAAGTTTTGTTATTTTTGTATAATAGTATTCCTGGTATTAAAAACAAGTGCAAAGTATTTGGTTTTAGTTCAAATCGAGTAGGTATAATACAAATATTGAAATATATAATAATAGGCAGGTGCCTTCCTTAATCCTTAATAATTTCGAAACCAAAAACGGTCAAAATTTACATTACGAAAATAATTATAGTGAAATAAAAATATATTTATTAAAACTATGAGATATTTAGGTAGGTATCTTTTTGTTTAATTATCAAAATGGTTTGTATCATAATATTAAATTATTGTTATTGCTTGAATACTTGGTTTATCTACTATGGGAGGACCGTCCCAAAATTTTTCGAGATCAGTGGCAAATTAATTTTGAAGCCCTTAAATCATCACAGCATTATATGATAAATATAGTCACAGATATATGTCAAATTTTAGCAAATTTTACCCAACTAAGGTCATTAAAACTCATGATATCTGTATTATTGCAACTTAACGTCTTTAGTATTAAAATAATAACACTAATAAATAATAACTTTAATCACCAACGACTCGGTTATGCCGCGTCGATACTTAAAATAACGAATTTCTACAAAGAAATTGGGATATTTTTATCATTAACCTTCGTATTCCGGCATCATGACAATAATAAATAACAATTATTATAGTTTAAAATAATTGAAAACGTAACCCATTAATGTAATTTTATTATAAATTACAAAAAAGAAATAAAATTGTTTTATTGAAATTTCATAAAGAAAGAAGACTTTAGCACTGATGAGTAACGAGCCCTAATGGGTAACGTCGAGTAATCCTAATCATTAATATTATTATCTGACTAACGTCCCTTAAAATTGTTTCTAAATGGGTCCCAGAGCAAAATAATCCCGTTGACCCCCTCCCCCTCCTCTGAACGTCCTTGACCATTTGAATTATTATATAGGTAATGGATATTATAAATAAATAATAAGTATATATTTTAATGACTGATTGGCTTATGCGTTTTCATAAATCTGTTGATTTTGAGTGTAGACTGTAGGTACCCAAATTATAGAGTATATATTATAGCTCATTAGAGACAATTGAATAGTTGTATCATCATAATGGTTACAGTCACAAACGACAAATGTTTTTAAGCCTAATGCTTTTTGCAAGGCTGTCATCGACAAGGTGAGGATTATAGACTGATGTAGTAAACAGCACGACTAGTATAAGCATAATATAATTGTTTTATTAAAACAGCTTGGGGGCTCGTGAGTCTTTGATGTTGACAATATTACGACTAAAACGATACATACAATATGCATATATATATCAGCATTGTTCTGTAATTATATCTTATCGACCTCTACGTTATTCAGAGACAATACGGAACTAATATTGTATGATTATATTTTTTATAAATACGTTAAGGACTCCATAGTATAATATGAATCCATTTCTTTCTGTTTCAGAAAAACAAAATTATTATTATTTTTAATTAATAACAATTGATTAATAATTATTTGTTTTGTGCAATATTATAGCAATGCGTCCAGAAGTGCCAATCGGATTGACGGAGCGACGGCCTCCATTGGAAACCCAACAGTCAACGGTATGGACGAGGCGCCAACAAGCTGTGTGTGTAAGACGTGCTTACAAGAAATATGGACAGAGCTCAAATCCACATGTTATACTTGATGGGCTCAACATGACTGTCCCAAAAGGCACCATGTAAGTTTGTTTACATTTTTTCTTTTGCGTGAAGTAAAATTTGTAAATGTGCATTAAACGTACACATATACGTGTGCATTTACGAATTTTATATACCTAATATCTATATATAAAAAAGAAAGTCGGGTTAGTTAGACCATTTATAACTCAAGAACGGCTGGACCGGTTTTGATGATTTTTGATTTATTAGATTCGTCTCCGCCACGAATAAAATAATAAATATTAAAATATACCAAATTCGTATTTTAAAGAGATGCTCGTACAAGGATTTTGAGATTCACGATGAAAATCGAAAATTATTTTTGTTTATTAATGGTTGGTTACGTCATTGTTTATTTACAGGGCTGTCAATGATTACATATTTTACAACTATTAAAAAAAAAAATAAATCTTTGGCATAGGTTACCGTTGCGATGTTGGTCGTATTTACACAGTTCATCTGAAGAATGTTCTATTTGCGATTGTTGTTGGCGAATGTTCGTGGGCCAACATCATTTAAATCACTACGAACTCTTAATGGTATAGTGTGCCCAACATTTCGTGCTGCATGTCAAGAGCTCAATTTGCTTGAAAACGATACTCATTGGGATACGACGCAATTGCTGAAGCAATTATTACACCAAGTTGCTGAATTACCAAGTCAAATAAGTCAGATACGCACATTATTTGCTATCATTATTTCAACATGCTTCCCATCAAATCCACGTGATCTGTGGAAACAAATACAAGGATAACATGTCAAAAAATATTTTACTTATAATTCATGTCAGTTCAAGAAATCCCGATGTTGATGTCAATGAAGAGATGTTAACCAGACTTTAATCTTGACCGAAGACATGAATTACCTAATGCATGGCAGTTTGTTAGTCAGGTTAGGAATGCTAGCGCCAGATCGTGGAATGAATGACGCATTTAATCGAGAATTGGAACGTGAACGTGAATATGATCGACATGAATTAAACCAATTAGTTCAAACGAATGTACCCCTGTTGAATTCCCAACAGAAGGAAGTATTTGATACATAAATGAAGGCAATTGATGATGGCAATGGTGGCTTATTTTTCTTGGATGCCCCCGGTGGAACCAGGAAGACATTCCTCATGCCAGTGATTTTGGCCACTGTTCGTGGGAGATTAGACATAGCGGTAACAGTTGCTTCTTTTGGAATAGCGGCCACATTGTTAAAAGAATGCCGTACGGCTATTCAGCGTTAAAATTGTTGTTAAACCTTCAAATTATTGAACAACCAATATGTAATATTGCAAAACATTTCGTAATGACCAAAGTTTTAGTAGCGTCTTAAATATCATATGAAACGAATGTATAATAATGCACAAACGCGCATTGGAAGCACTTGACAGAATATTGAAAGATCTGCGTAATGACCCGAGATGTGTCTTGCTTAACACCGTACAATTTACAACTAAAGATGGGCTCGATAGTCATCATGCTTCGAAATCTAAACCAATCAAAACTGTGCAATGAAACGCGTTTAGTGATAATAAAACTGATGAACAATGTGATTCACGTAACAATAATCAAAGGAAAATTCAAAGGTGAAGAATTTCTCATTCCGAGGATTCCGATGATCCCAACCAATATGCCCTTTGAATTTAAACGAATTCAATTACCGATTCGTCTTGCATTCGCCATGACGATTAACAAATCACAAGGACAATTCTTAAGTGTTTAAGGTCTGAATTTATAAAATGCATGTTTTTCTCATAGACAATTGTACGTGGCATATTCACGTGTCGGCAAACCATCCGCTTTATTTATTCTTGCACATGATAACAAAACGAAAAATGTTGTACATCACAAGGGGCTTAACTGAAAAAAATCAAGGCATGCAATAAAATACATAGCTTCATCAAAGAAAATTTCATGTCGCTCCGCACATTAAAATAATTCATTTTTGTAGTTATATTAAATCTTTAAATTAAATTTAGCTAAAAGGCTTAACTACATTACATTTCTTGTCTGTTAGGTGGTACAAAGTTTACCGTGTCAGCTAGTAGAAATATATAGGTAATGTATAAGTAATACTATAATGGTATATATTAAAATTACCTAAGAATAAGATTTTTACATAATTGTTTAATATTATCATTCACAAAGGACATTCATTTTGAAGTAGTTTTTAATATTAGTTAATTTAAAATTTTGAAAACTGACCAACGAGAATGTGCAGAAAAATTATTGTATGACATTGAAAAACACAAAACTTAACAACAAATAAAGTGTGCAGGTCATTCATGTTTTAATTAAAATATATTAGACAAGATTAATGTGATGATTATAAAATGTATACCCGGTAGTTACATATTATAATATGTTTCTAAAGGTCAAAACTAATGGTTTAAATAAAAAAAAAATGTTATGTGGTACCCAAGTGAACAAAAAAAAAAAAAAAAAAAGCAAAGAATATATTGCATAATTACGTGTATAAATAATTATATAATTATCAATTGGACTACTCGTGAGGGTACTTATGATATGATATTATATTGTAGACTAGAAGATTTATTATACACGCCATTAATTTTATAGATATGGTCTTTTGGGAGCTAGTGGATGTGGAAAAACTACATTGTTGAGTTGCATAGTTGGCCGCAGAAGACTTAACGCAGGTGAAATATGGGTGTTAGGTGGTAAACCGGGATCTGCCGGTAGCGGCGTTCCAGGACCTCGTATCGGATACATGCCTCAGGTATTATAGCTATGTCCTCTGCAGTTGTTGTAATTATAGCGGGAAAAGAGGAAAAATGAATTTTTACTTTAAAATTATTTATATATTTTTTTAAAGGAAATTGCGCTTTACGGGGAGTTTACGATACGGGAAACTATGCAGTTTTTCGGTATGGTAAATGGCATGACGCCGAAAGAAGTGGATGACAAAATAGAATTTTTACTTACATTTTTAATGTTACCATCGGCTAGTAGGCCGGTAAAAAATTTAAGGTATCTAATTTATTTATTTATAATATGTGTTATTTGCTGAATATAATGAATAATAACACATCTTTTTCGATGTGCAGTGGTGGACAGCAACGAAGAGTTTCTTTTGCTGCGGCACTGTTACACAATCCCGAGTTACTTATTTTGGATGAACCTACTGTTGGCGTTGATCCGGTTCTTCAAAAAGAGTTCGTATAACATATTTGTAAAGTCATACATTTACTAACATGTGTTGCTTTTTACACAGAATATGGAACCATTTAGTCCATTTAACTAATGATAAAGGAACAACCATTATTGTAACTACACATTACATCGACGAGACTAGGCAAGCTCATATGGTAATTACTACATGATAATAATAATAAATATTTGGGTCTTGGGCACAAAAGAACAACTAGGGTAAAACATTTTTAAGGTTAGAAACATTTTAAAAAAATATACTAAACTGACTAAAAATGTAAATTCGTTATCAGAATATTATTTTATAAGTCTCTTTGTTTTTTTTTTAGAAGGTTATACCTTATGTCACTTCTAGCCCTACTAATTGTGTCTTATACATAGAATATGGGTATATATACATAAACTTTTAATTTACTTGATCTATATATTATGAAATCAGACTTATACATAATATACATGCACGGGATGATTCACTAAGCATACTCACTCTCATTTTTCCATTAATAATAAATTTATTAAAATTTTGATTTTTGAAATTTTAAATATGCTTGAAGACTATATTTTCAAAATATTGGGATTTTTGTACTACTCCTGTGGTGATACAAACTTCTATTTTTCAAATAAACCCCCTCCCTCTCTTGTTGACTATAAATTATTAATTTTTCTGAAAATTTTGACATATCAAAATCAAAACTCAAATTAGTAGTTTTTGAGTTATTAAACTTTAAACTTTGTGTACCTACTAATGTCCATGATAATGAATTTAGAAGATATAGGAGCTACGGTAATTGAAAAATGTTAGTAAATAATGTTGATTTATCAATATTTATATATTATTTTTTTCTTTTAAAATTAAATAAGACATTCTCTGCCTATATGGCTATATAGGCTATACACCTATGCATAAATACAGAATAAGTAGTCTTATGACAATTTTAATATGATAATAGTTAACTAAAAACAATTATACTTATACGTAAGGTTGATTAGATACTTAAATCATAATAGTCTACAGAAGAAGACTTTAATTTTCTAGGAATAAAATAATAAGATTTTAACTTATAATATGATAATTAACTAATAAGATAGCGTGAACGACTGCGTGTAAGGTGTATTTGAGGTAGTGTAGCTATGTAGATAATTGTAAATTGAGTGGATTAAGCCTGTTGATCTTGGTAGTGAACTTTATATAAATTATTAAAATGGTCCAAGTATAATAAATACTAAATAGTAGATCCTATATTACATCTATAATATATTATTGTAAAACCATTTTTAAGTACTATTATTCTAGTACAAACATTTTAATAACAAACAATTTTTTAAAAATTATCCACTTAATAATTTACAGTAAAAAAAGGGAGTTCTCATTTGAAAAATATAAGTTTGTGCCGTCACAGGTCGCTCCTTCAGTACAAAAAAATTCAAGAATTTAAAAAAATAACCTTTGAGTATATATTTAAAAATTTAAAAAAATTTAATTAATTAATTATTTAAGGAAAAATTGGGGTAAGTATGCTTGATGTATCACCCCCCGTGTATAGATAATTATAACTAGCTCATATTCTATAACCAGTTTTTTTTTATGAAATTTATCATTGATATAGTAATTAGTTATTTGGTTTTACATATGGTTCTAAATCATTATTTCATCAGATTTAAGCACATAACAAAGCATTTATTTTTAATATTGTAAATACCTGTGTTTAACAGATTGGTTTAATGAGAGGCGGTAAATTTTTAGCTGAAGAATCGCCTGCATCACTGTTACAAAAATTCAACTGTCAATCACTAGAAGATGTATTTCTAAAGCTTAGTGTCATTCAAAACCGTGGAAAACGGAGGCGAAGCAGCATTTTGCATGACATAACAGCTGCCATTGCTGTTCCGGTAAAAAATATATCAAAATATTATATAATAAATAATTTTAAATATAATTATTAAATAATTTTAATTAACTCTTATAAACCCTATTCGTAGGAATCATCCCCTGCGCCTGCTGTCGAAGCGCTGAATTCGATATGTGACAACTCGTCGGAAATGAGCGGAGAATTTGGAGACAGTATTAGTCCCGTTCCACTAAGTAAGCGTATGTCTGTATGTTCAATGCAAGTCAACAATGCGGAAATGGAACTACCACCAGAAGCAAATACAAAAACGTCACTTTTCGACCGATGCAAATTATTTCAGTCACATCACATGCGTGCATTGATATGGAAAAATTTTCTGTGGATGTGGAGAAATGTGGCGTAAGTTACCATTTATACATTAGTATGATAAAATTCGATTATTTTTAGAAAAAATATATTTTTACTGAAACTAGGTTATTCATATTAAACACATGTACAAGCAAAACTTGCATGACATCCAATAATCAATAAGAACTAATGAATTATTAACATTAAATTATCTTAATATAGGTAGTGTAACCTTGGCCTACATTTAGTATAACAAATGTAACAATAATTTCGATAATAAAAGAATGTAAACCCAAATTCATTAATGGAATTTTAGTTGTGGTCGTTGTTGGAAATGCATTATTCGAATAAAAAGTAAGAAAATATGAAATAATTTAATATAGTTAATTTTTTGATAAATTATGTCATTTGATAAAGGATACATTAAATTGTAATATTTCAAATGCCTTAAAAATCCACGTTTAATAAAATAACTAATGAAACAAAATATTTTTTTGTGAGTAATTGCCATAGGTTAGAAGCATTTTTTTCACACTACTTTTTAAAAATGAATATATTTTATAATACTATAACATTAAATGTGATGTACTTTTCAGATTTTTCACTCTACTAAAGAAATTTTAATATTACTATCAAAATTTAATATTATAATATTAATGAAATGTGTTGATTCACTACACTATTTTCTAATTCATTATAAGTCACTTGCTGCTTTAACATAATCGATAATGCGTGTAATGCTACCTTTACAGCGAAGTTATATAAAACTACTTCGTTTTAATAGTAATGCAATACTTAAGATTCGTTGTAAATAATACATTACTTCCGATTCCGGACAACAACAACTATAACTAAATTATCAATCATCGAATATACAAATACATTGCATTTTGATTCATTTTTGTATGAGACAATAATTATACTATGCCTATTATATATTTCAGAACCTTTAGGCTTTGAAGTTATTCAATATTTTATTGTTGCTCGCAGGGTAATGATGTTTATTGTCGGACTTCCAGTTGCTCAAATCGTGTTGTTCTGTCTGTCCGTTGGAAAAGATCCATATGGATTGCACTTGGCCATCGTCAATCATGAAACCAACAACAAAACATGCCCACCAACCGGATCTTGCGAGTTAACTCAACTCAGTTGCCAGTTTCTACATCAGATTGAACTACGTCGGCAAAAATTAGTGAGTAACAACAAATATCCATAAACCATTAAAGATTCTTATGAATTAAAATTGTCGATTACTAGTTTATCAATAAATAGTGTATGAACAGTATTTTTATTTTAAATGTCGGAACATTTACCATGTGTGTTAACTTTGCAATAGGACTTTTTTGACGACGAAGAATCCGCTTTTCGAGCAGTTAAACGAGGCAAAGCTTGGGGTGCTTTATCTTTCACTTCAAACTATTCAACGTCACTAAGACAACGTATGGATGATGGGTCGGAAGCAACGGATTGGACACTAGATGATAGTGTGATCTCAATTTGGCTCGATGAATCGAGTAATTGATTTTAATTAATTTTTGTTTAAGTAATCCTAATTAAAATTAAAATGACATATCAGAATATATGATAAATAAATTCAGTGGAAATTATTTTGTTTCCATTATTACTGTATCTTGTATTGTAACGATTTACAGATTACTGACTCGTGATTTATGTCGTACTCAGAGTTCAGCGAATTTGCTTAGGTTAACAGAACACAGAATCGTTGAGTACGAGCCATATATATATTATATTATATATATATATATATTATTAGGTATATATTATTGACATAGCTAATAGTCGGGTTTGAATTGCGAAGTAAAGACAAGCGTTCTTTCATATATTCTTTAAAATTATATTATAATTTAATTTACTATAGGTATAATAACTTATCTTATAGTTAAATCATAATACATTAATTATTTCAACTCGTACTCCGCTACTCCTGTGATCTTCAATAAACTACAGATAGAACAGAGTTACTCTGGTGATAGTGTAGTGTATAATATTATTACTATTTCAAACATTTAATAAACCTTTGTATACATTGGTTTATCAACTTCGATTGTGTTAGTTTATGAACTATAAATATAACTTAAAATATAACTTAAAAAACTTTATTTATATCGGTCCAAAAACTCAGTTCTCAAGATCGGTTCGTGTAGTAGAAATAGTTAACCAATTACTCCATAACTGAATAGAAATAGGTATAAATATCAACAACTATTTTGTTTTAAACGACAAAGGAGGTGTGTTGCAGTATCTACAATAAAATAATATTATATTGAAATACGACTAATCATTATTTTAGATCAACAAATATCCATGCTGCTTCGACGAGATCTTTTGTTTGCTTTCCAAGATTTTGCTAAAACATTGGCGGTAACTTGTAACTTTAGTACAAAAGTTGTAGCTAGCCCTATACAGGTAATTAATTATAATTAAAATAATATAAATTTTTAAATGTATAAATTTATTATTTTACCAACATTTTGATGAAAAAAATATTACATATAATATTTTTATAATTTGGGTTAATATTTTTGTACTTATTTATTTTTTAGTTCAATAAACCTATATACGGCCCATACGTACCAAACTTTACCGATTTTGCTGCTCCGGGGGTTATACTCACGTAAGTTATAGTTATTTAAACTTATGGTATTACCATCCATATCACTAATGACTAATGAGTTGATGAAAATTGTATAATTAATTTCTAAAATTTAAGGATTATATTTTTCCTGGCCGTAGCTTTGACGTCTGGTGCTATGTTGATTGAAAGAAACGAAGGCATATTAGAAAGAAGTTTAGTTTCGGGTAAATTTTAATATTCTCATAACTCAAATTATAAAAAAAAAGACTGAAATAAATCAAATATTAATATATGTATTACCGTATAACTTTACTAGGTATTACGGGGATTGAAGTGCTTTTAGGACACGTTGTGTGTCAACTTTTAATCATGGTGTTCCAATCATTGATGGTAATTGCATTCGCATTGCTTATTTTTGATATTACCAACGAAGGAGATGTGTTTTGGATATGCTTATTAACGATGCTGACTGGACTGTGTGGCATGTGTTTTGGTAAGAAATTATTTATAATTATACATTTTAATATCACAATGAAATCGAAACGTATAGTCTGAAAATATAATGTATTAATTTAACGCCAATAAATTACATCTTATATGTTATAGGATTTGTAGTTTCTTGTATAACTGACAGTGAAAGAAATGCGACATATTTGGCAATGGGCAGTTTTCTACCAATTGTCATGCTTTGTGGTTTGTATTTTTTTATAATTACATTTTTTTATGATTATAATATTATGTATTATATTTACATAATAGAGATTGAAATATGACGCCCTTTTTATTATTATACTATATTTTTTGTATCGAAATCATGTTGAGAAAACACAGATAATGGATCTTTATCTAAATATATGTAGGTATCTAGTGAGTACCAAAAAATTGTTCATTTAAAATATAATACATAATAGTTACATGCGTAGATTTATGGAATTTGAGAAAGACATTTTATTTGCCTACATAATTGAATCATACTAGTTACTTTCAAAGATATAAGTAACCCAGTTTATCATAAGTGACTATTTGTCTTTAAATTTTCAAAAGCTTTTTAATATTTTCACTTTAATCCTTATGAAAAGTCTTTTACTGAACATACACAAGATGTTTATGATAATTGTGTGGAAACTAAAAGGCATCACATTTAATATCAAACAATTAAATACCTACTTGTTTTTAGGCATAATTTGGCCAGTGGAAGGAATGCACGCGGTGACAAAATCAATAAGTTTTATATTGCCACTAACACAATCTACGGAGTCAATGAGATCAATGTTGGCAAGAGGTTGGCCAATCACCGAACCTTCCGTTTACATTGGTTTTTTTTCCACATTAATATGGATTTCTGTATTCCTCACATCTAGTGTACTGTTGATTAAATTCAAAAAAGGATAGTTTATAAAAATACATTTTTTACTACAAAAATGGATTACATACAAATTAATTTTTTGGTATCAATAGTTTTTAGTAACATACCGTAATATATAAAGTTCCTTATATTATACTTGGATTACATAAATTATAATGTAACTCTGGAACAGCGGTATGCACTTATATAATACGGTTTCTTTTTATGTTAATACTCTACCTATCTACCTATCTCAAATTATTGCCAAAGCATTTGTTACTTGAACTAAATATTTTGTTATTCGTTAATATTGTAAATTCATGAAATGATAATAAAATTAATTAAAATAAACATGTAAATAAAAATTAGAAACCAAAGGTACCTAATACATTATATATTATATTAGGTGTTTATTACAATATTACATACATTTAATGTAACCACATTCTGAGTCTTAACTATTTAGTACTTGGAAATATTATTACCTTTTTATATTATTTTACTGCTTAATTCTTATGTTAACATTATATTATATATTCAGGGAATCATTATAATTATTTTTTTACTCTTTTTTTTTGTATACATACATTACTAAATAAAAGACTTTGCATTTATATAAATAAGATAATATTTAATCTATAATCTATAAAATATACATTATGACTTATTAGAAATTGGTATAGGTAATAGGATCTATATAATTGTTGTATTATTAGAGTTTAAAGGAAATGTTATTATAA
Organism: Pentalonia nigronervosa; assembly: GCA_014851325.1. Lineage (NCBI taxonomy): Eukaryota > Metazoa > Arthropoda > Insecta > Hemiptera > Aphididae > Pentalonia > Pentalonia nigronervosa. The sequence goes on along the minus strand of JACXSJ010000981.1, from coordinate 38,420 downwards.
AAACAATAATGACAAGGGTAATTGTAATTTGTTATATAATTTAAAATGTAAGTAATTTTAATTTTAATTTTCATAATTTGTATTGTAACAATTGTAAAATATAAAGTTGTAGATTTGTGTGTAAAAATATAATTTAAAAACGGTATTATTAATATCATGTAAATCATATTATTTATAGTTAAATTACCTTAAAATAGTAATAATTTAAATTGAAAAAAAATAAATGTTAAAACATTATTGAATTTTTATTTTGTGAAAATGTGAAAAATTAACTGTTCATATTATTTTACATAGTATTTACAATTTTTTTTTTTTTTTTTGAGGGGGAAGGGGTTGAGTCTTCGACATTAGCTTGTAGAACTGGTGGTAGGGTACTGTAAGGTTTTTAACACGTGTGCACGTGTGTGTATGTGTGGTAAGGTTTTTACCACTACAAAGCCCAGATGGTCACTCATCCGGGAACTAGTAGTAGCAAGCGTTGCTTATTCTCAGTCGTAGAACGCGACTGGTAGTAGCCAACGCTCCAAGCCATGCCACTATTTAACATTTATATTTTAAATTTATACCGAATGTTCAGAAAACCTGATATATATAATTATAAAATATACGTAAGTTACCTACGCCAAAATTATCATATGTCGCCAACCGAGTTCGTACGGCTAACCAAACACCAAACACCGTACACCTACCGTAGGTATAATAATTGGTTTTTTTTTTGATAAAATATAATATTATGTATAGGTATTTCATATTTTAAGCATTGATGAATGTTTATATTTATTACGTATTTAAATATTTATATAATTCTTTTTAGTTTCTAACTCTTAGTAGTTGAAATTTGACTAATTTTTTGTTTGATAGTTTTAAATTCGAGTTTGGTGGGTAAATCTATATTATAATGGATTTGTTCATTCTAAGATTTATATAATGAATTGATACACCTTGATTCTAGCACTGAAGTTATAAAAGAAAATGGTAATCTAACGAGCTATGACAAGTTAAAAGTTGGTATCTATTCCTTCTGTTTCTATTCTATAAATTATGGCACATTTTTTGGTATAATGATTAATATTTTAAATTAATCAAAAATTTTTCATCTAAAAAAGTGTATTCAATTGAAAAACGTTCTAAAGTTAAGCTATTTAACAAAATACTTTTGTTTTTTTTTATAACTTTTGGTGCAATTTGTGTTTATGTTTTAGATTCTAAGGGGAGAGTTTTACAATTCTGTAAATTCACCCCTACACCTACTGCTTGAATTACGTGAGCTTACAAACTTACAAGACCTATTTATGAACCAGGGATACTCGAGATCAATTATTGAATTATACACCACAGTACCGATAGAGCCGTAAAGGGTTCTCCGGTTTTTTAAAATTAGTCCACTAGATAGCAATACGTTGTGTATAACGATTCCGTCTCTGTTCTGAGCATGGAGAATATGAATTATAATAGTTGCCAGACCTCATAGTCTATGACCGTGGTATACGCGGTGTAATCATTTCTTGGTGAAAAGCAAATGACGCTACGTTATCACCAAATGTCGAATGAAAATGAAGCCTCTATAAAAAAAAAAAAAAATAGCGACTTTAGCACCAACAACCGGATGCCGATACAGACTGTCGACAAGCGACAACAAATATCTGTTAATGCGACTTATTGTCCTCTACAATAGTGTTCAATCTTCAGCGTTTAATTTTTGTGACGTAAATTGTTTACATTGTTTTTGTCGATGAACGTTTTTATGAACTGAGTTCTTAATAAAACTGTCTAGTCCTGCATTGGAAACCCTACAGCGGTAGCCGCAATGGTTGTTTCTGATTTGTAAGTATGCTCAGTTTTCATGTAATCATGTGTTAGCGTTATAATTTTATACCCATAAATCACGATCACGTCGGTCTCGCTAGATAACAAAAACAATTATACATGTACCCTCCCCCTCCTTAATATAGACCTATAAGTATACACAACTTTTAGAGTAGACAATATAATTTGATTTGTACCAGAGGTTATATTACTTAATTGCTTAAAGCTGAAAATATGTTTAAATATTATATTATTTTATGGTGTCTTCCAAATTTTGTGTGACAATGGTAAAGAATACCATTAACAATTAACATTATTCCTATTTTTGTTACGAACAATTTGGAAGACTATTTTCAAGCTTCAAACTATTTTAATGATTACTAAAATATTTACTTTTAAGTACAAACTATCAAACTATATTGTGTATATTAACATAACTATATAATTCCATTACATTTAAGTATTTTGCCAATGATAAACAACATAGATAGGTACTTCATGATATATTGCTCTTAGTTCCTAATTTTCTATAGTAGTTTTTTCTTAAGTATTTAAATTATTTATTATTTTACATACAAGTATAAATTAAAATTATTTTTTGATAGGTTCTCATAAATACATTTAAATTAATCTAGTGTTATCGTAATCTTGATTGTTAATTTCTATAGGCCTAAGAATCGAAAAGAAAAAATGGAAGGTGATCAGTCGGATAAGGAAAATAAAAGAGAAGAACAAAACATAAAAAAGAAAAAACGTACTCGTTCATCAAGCAGTGGTTCGAGTAGTAGTCGGTATGAATTCATATTATGTTAGATTTATTTTAAATTAATATTAACATGGTTTACCTAGTTCTTCATCAAGCAGCTCTCGCTCTGGTACTGGTTCTTCAGGATCTAGTAGCCGTTCAAGTTCAAGCAGTTCTGGTTCCAGTTCACGCTCTAGTTCAAGCTCATCAAGTTCAACTAGTTCTTCTGGTACTTCTACTGGTCGAGCTAAAGCAAAAACAAAGTGAGTTTTACTGATAATTATTTAATAATATACCTATATTATATGTTAGTGTACTAATATATTTTATTGAAGTAGAGGTTTTTATAATATTATTAAATTTAAATTATCTTAAGGCAACCGAGAGTGAAAAGTGGCAGCAAAACAAAGAGTAGAAGCCGCAGTCCAAGAAAATCAAGACGTGAAGATGAGGAAAAAGTAAAAAAAGCTGAAAGTAAAATTAGAACTTCTAGAAAATCGAGGTAATAATCCTAAGTTAAAATTAATTTAATATTACATTTTCAAGAGAGCAACATTTTACTTTTTATTTCTTAAAAATAAAATTAAAATCTTGATTATATTTTTATAAAGTTGTCTGTTGCACATGAATTCATATTTTTAACTAAAATGGTTTTAAGATCCATGATTTAAAATACACAACTATACCTACTTGTTTATTTTTGTAAGATATAGTCACTATTAACTAAAAATTTTGTTAATTATTAATAGATATAATTATAATTTTATTAAATATGTATTATAACTTCCATACAATTGTATTTACACCAAATGAAAGATTAATACATTTTAAGTCTATGTACACTGTTCATATGTATTCTAATTTCTAATAACCATATATAATTGAAATTCCTAATTTTTCATATGTAAATATTAATTAGGTATTTAATTTAGTCAATTCAAAATATCCACATTAGTGTAATACTAGCTATGATTTGATTTTAGATCAGGTAGCCCAAAAAGGCGCAAAAAGGAAAGATCGCCAACTCCTAAACCATGTAGAATTCATGTTGGTCGTTTAACTCGGAACATTACTAAAGAGCATATTCAAGAAATATTTTCTGATTTTGGAACAATAAAAGAAGTAGATGTACCTCTAGATCGATTTAATAAATTATGTAAAGGATTTTCTTATATTGAGTATTCCTCTCCTGAAGAAGCTGAGAATGCTATGAAACATATGGATGGAGGTATGTATCATATTTATTCGGAAATTTCCAATTATAAATAATTTACCTTTAATTATTATAGGTCAAATCGATGGACAAGAAATAACTTGTGCGCCAGTGTTATTACCACGTCCAGCTATTCGTAGAAGTCCTATTCGTCGCGGTGGTTGGGGTGGTGGAGGTGGTGGTGGTGGTGGTGGTGGCGGCGGTGGTGGACGCAGAAGAAGTCCACCTCGATATAGACGTAGATCACCAATGCCTATTAAACGGCGTTCTCCTCGTCCACGTAGAATGAGATCTCGTTCGAGATCTCCAAGAAGGCGTAAGCAAAGTCGATCTGGATCTAGCAGCTCACCTTAAATTCCAATATACTGTAGTAATTTCACTTAATTAAAGAAAAAAACTTAAAATATACAAACAGTTCATTATTTTTATTTTATATACATTATTACTCAAGTATCTATTTCAAATTAACACTTAGTTTTTGGTAATTTTTTTTTAGAATTTTGATGTCAATATATCACTATATTAATACTTGTTTATTTAATATCTTACTATAATTTACTAAATGTAATGATGACCTAGTGTTTTATAAAATGTAGGTACTTCATGTTTAACATAAGTGTAACATTTTTTTTTTTTAATTTGTATTATTAAATTTTAAAATACTTAATTTGTATGAAACAACTTATGTGAACATTTTGTTAAAACATAATTTTATAATTTAATATTAGTTCATCAAAAACATATGTAATTTACTTGACAGAGATGGAATTGTTAAAAGTTTAACTAAATTTCTTAAAAATCATCTGACTTTTATGATAAGTTTTAATGCTCTTGTATTTAATATCTTTTATTACTTGTTTAATGTCACGCATAAGTATAATTTTATTGAAAATAGAAAACAACATTACAACTTCTATAGTTTTGTATTCAATAATTTATGTATATCATCATTCATTAGTTAAGCTACTTTTCAAATGTAATATTTGTAACTACACAATACATTATTAATGTTAAATAATGAAAGTTAGAGTACTAACTAATAATTACTACTTAAAGAGAACATCATTTTTATAAGTTTCAGAAGCATGAAATTAAACTAAGTACTAACTTATGGTATACAGTTTCCTCAATGGATTAAGGATTTTCTGTTGGATCAACTGAAACTTATCTAAGTAGGTTATTCTCTTGTGTAGTTGATGTCTTAATCATATCAATTGGGTCATATCATCCATACAAAAATATGTTAATATATTTTTAGTAAAATGTAGAACTGATCTGTTTATGTTGAATGTTGATTTTATTACTTAATTCTAAAACGATTCATTTAAGCAGTGTAAGGCATAAATTTTTAAGTCGGGAAGACAATGGAAAAAAAATTTGAATCTCTTGTTATTTTATCTTAACTATAAAAAATGTATCTTCAAAAACTAGAAACAAAATGAATAATTACCCAAACAAACAATTGTTTTAAAATCCATTCTTGTGTTATTTTATTAAAATATTAAATATAAATTTTCTTTACAAAAAAACATTTATAATTCATATATTTTAAGATAAAATTTTAACAGAATGTGATATAACAGCCTAATGGTAATATTCATGCTTGATTATTTTCATTTACTGAATTTGCTGATGGACCTTCACATTCTCTCTTGTTAATCATTGATTCAGTTGCTGGATCTTGAATATTTATTGTTCCATTATTTTTGCCAAAACATTTTTTAAAAATAAAACACATTAATAAGGGAATAGGGGTCATTAATGCCACAGCGACTGGTATAACTAAAATAATCAAAAGTTTGATATTAAATAATTAAACTATTTTGAAATAAATTGATATTACCAGTTGTTATATCTGCGGCTGGCTGCCCCAGAGAAAATTTTAACATAAATATGGCAATACCAGTGTTTTGTATACCAGATTCAACAGTCATAGAAATTATGTCAGGTGCAGATAAACGTACAAAGACAGATATTATTAGTCCTATTAAATAACCTGTCCATGGTATGACTGCACCAGCTAGAATAATCTAAAACATAAAATGCATGAAAATTTTAATAATTTAATTAAGCAAACAAAATTATATACTCACTTTCCAAGAAAATATTTTGAATAGGTACAAGTTAGTGACTGTGGCAAAGATAATTATAAATATTATCAAACAACTAGACAATGGCTTCAGTATTCGTGTCATAACTCGACTTACTCTAGGCATAAATCGCTGAATACAATACCCGATACACAAAGGAATAATTAATGCAATAATAGAGAATCCAATTCGGGAATATGGTACAGGCATTTCACCCATAGAAAAGATACGTTTACCGAGAAACACAATCCAAAATGGTATCATGACTGCAAAATAAAAATATATTTTTAAATTAATAAAAACAAACAATTAACGCAATAAATATTTATTTCAATTGTTTTTATTATTATTATTATTATTATTATTTGATTAACTATTTTAATACACCAAAAGTTTTTACTATGGTATACCTACATTTCACAAAAAAAATTTATATTATTTAAATGTTAATTCTATTCATAAACAATTTTGATATTTTACAACTCAACATTATACTGTATTAATATAAATATGATTAAATAGTAAAAATAATAATTAATGCATTTCTAAGGCTATTGAGAATTTTTTTGTAGTTATTTTCTTAACTTACTAAATGATTCCAGAGTTCCAACAGTTGTCAGGATAATGCTGAGATTAATATTGCCACCCAAAAGAAGGGCCCATACACTAGATGCGCCACCTCCAGGACTTATTCCCGTAAAAAACAAGCCCAATTGCATTGAAATTGAATTTGGGAATATTAGCTTGGCGTAAATAAAACTTAACTGAAATAAAATAAAATACACCAATTACTTTTATTAATTGAAATTTTAACTTTGTTAATACTAACTTACTATTGGTAAGATTAGAAACTGAGCAAAAAATGAAGCTACTGGAGCAATTGGTTTCCTGACACACTGTTTAAGTTGTTCTACATCTAGAGCACATCCTAAGTTAATAAATATAATGGTCATCAAAACTGCAACACAAATGACAAATATCTTATCAATCAGTTGTGGTTTTCGAATTACTTTGATGTTCATGTGATCTTGGCTTGAATTTAAAACTTGTATTGTATTATTTTCTGCAAATAATTTCAGATAGTTTGGTTAGTTACAACATAATTATAGAAAGGTAACTTGAGTATCTATTTCTAGTATTGACATATTGTACTCAACTCACCAAATTTTACTACTTGAAGGTATAATTTTGTATAACCAAGAAATTCAGAAGTTAAATTAAAAGATTCTTCCCATAAATTTGACGGCATTGAATTATTTCGGGGTAAATTAAAAAAGTGCCTACTAGGATATGCTACATCCTCGTCAGAACTGATTACTTGAAGTCGTAAATCTTCGTTCTCCCAGGATGTATTCGTCTGTGCATAGAATACTATTTTTGTACTGCTGCCCATTTCCAAGTCTCCGATATTTGTGGTGTTAAAAGTGAACATCCAATCGCTGTCAGCTATTGCAGTTGTAAAACATGTTGCCATGCACAAACTCAACAAAAATACAGTACTCAACATGTTGGCATACAATTTTAATAAGTAAAAATATGAACAAAATATTACTATAACATTGATTGAGCAAAGAGCACAATCACTGTAAACTATGGGCTGAATAAATTACAAGTAAATCCATCATTGTGTATTTAACTAAATTATAGTTCAAATCATTTAGTTATTTAAATAATTGAGTATTTATTATCAACTATGTCCAAGAGCTTTAAGCCTTGAGAGTTGAGATTAAAGAGTGATTTTAATTTTTAATTATCTTAAATCACTATTTATTATTGGTACATTGGTACATTACTACACTACATTTTACAATTTTTTAATTTTAATAATATTATTAATGTCACAGCATGTTACGTAATCTGAATTCTGAATATCCTTACTCCTTATGAGTAATCATAGATAATACATGATGTATTATCTATTTGAGCCTTAAATTATATATACGTATATGATCTGAAATGTGAGTAATGCATGATTTAATGATAATAATATGAATTGGAATTGATAGTAGTATATTATTATGATAACCAACATTCGACAAACAAAAATAATAGAGTTATAACGACATAACGTAAATAACAATAATGATATTATAAGTTGTAGGTACGACTATTTTTTTTATAGGTAGTTTATATATATTTTTCAAATGTTATTAGAAAGATATTTTAAAAAATTTAAATTTTTTAACGAATATTACAATTTATAACTATTAGGATTCAGTTTTGTTGTGACAAATGTTTTATTTGAATATGATCCTATCGAATATGTAATTGAAAATGGGATTAACATTAAAAGTAGTAAGTGTGTTATATTTTAAAAATTACTTAATATGAAATATAATATATTATTATACCTACCTACCTAACTACAAAAGTTTTACATAATATATAAACAGTCTATTATAATTATGTTTTATAGACTTATAGGTGGGTAGTATATCAGAGGAAGGTTATCTGGCTATCTATAATTATTAAATAATGAATAATTCAATAATAATCATTTTTTATGGTAATATATTAATAATATTGTTCGGTTATTTACAATGTCCATGTATTGACTCTAATTAAATTAATTAAAAACATATTTGATAATTATAGATTTTCTGTTAAATATTTAATTAAGTTTATTGTTTAGACTTATTGTGAAACTTTTGAATCCTACATTTGATCATGATTATTATTATTTTTTATTCTTTCAAATGCTTTTTATAGGTGTATAATTGTTATCAATAGGGAGAATACAAATAATTAACCAGTTCACATATATGTTTTTAAATATAATTTTATGTTTTTATCCTTTAGTTATTTACATTTTCAAATCATGGCTTATTCGTTAATGGTTGAAATTACAATAAAGTAAGGGGTCTACATTAATATTTAAAAAAAAGTAAAATATAATATATTACCTAATTTACTCATACTAAGTACTGTAACTACTATTTTTTAATATTTTTTTATCATTTGAATAAATAACTATAACATTTACATTTCACAGGAACTACATTTCATATAAATTAAGCCATTGTGTATGATTTATCTACATTTAAGTACATAGTATGTTTCAAATTCCAATAATTTCTATAATTTTGTTAGTTATAAGCTGTATAAGCTCAACTGATTATTAATATAATTAACAAGGATCTAAGTAAAGTTCTTATATTCAACAAATTCATATATTTTTCAAAATAAAAATACATTTTTTTAAATTATTATCATTTATTGTTATTTATATTACAATAATAATTTCTATAAAAGTTTTGTACATTAAGTAATTATTAATTTCAATAACTATAGTATGATAATAATACCATTAATTAATAGGCAATTTAAAAATCACTCAGCAGTAGTATCATCTATAACAGCTAAAACTGTAATATGATTATTATTATATAGGCATGTGTTTATAAACATCAATCAAATTTTTTTTTATAAACATTAAATTGTTTAGACGGAAAATACTAAAAATATATTATATTGAAGTATAATTTGTGTAAATTATGTATAATATTTTATCTCACAGAAAAAGAATTTTTGTAGGGCTAATTTTTGATTAGCTTTTAAATCAATAAACTACTAGTCGGTTACTATGACAATTGTTACGTGTTTTTGTTTACATAATTGAGCACATTAAAAATACATGTGTCATGTGTATACAAAATTAATCTTATATATTTTTTGTCAAATCACTTTTGAACTTACTGAAATAATATATTTTAAACGAGATTTTAAACAATTGGAAATTTAAAACTAAATTAGGTTATTACCTATATAACATTTGATTAAGAAATGCATTTTTAGTTATTACTTTTTTAAATTCATAACATGATTATTAAATATAAGAAATAAGTACTCTTGGGTTTATACAATCTAATATATTTATTATTTTACCTAGGTACTTGGTTACTTTTTAGTTATTGCCTACATTTCTACCTATACATATTATATAAATTGGCCCTATATTTTTGAACTCAAGATAAATCATATTTTGGTTGTTTTATTTAGCCAAGTTCTTGTATACCTATTTACATTTTAAGGAATCCGAATTGTAAATGTTACGTGTTGAAGTGACTATGTATTTCGTTTTCTATGACCCATATCATCATAACGAGCGTGTAGTATAATTCGCTTCGCTGGATTTATTCCGTAACAGGTACTTCCTTGCACCAAATCTTTTTTATACGTTATATTATACAGGTACCTCACCAGATATGTATATATTATTTATTCATGATTTACCCCATAACACAGTTCCTTATAGGTAATATACTAATACCTAATACGTTTTTCGTTCCTGGCAACTAACTACTGGAGTATATTACAAAAAAATATGTTGGCGTATTTCGTGTTTTCAATTCTACGAAATAAGCTAATATTATAATTTATAGTAAGCATGCATAAAAAAAAAAAAAAAAAATCACAATATATTTACGGCTGCATCCGAATTGGTTCCCGATAGACTTCTGAAAAGGCTAAATACAATCTAGTAATATTATTTAATAGTAATAAAACATATTTCCCATCATTATGTACGGATGTATATAAAATAAATGAAATGTTAAATAAAAAATAAAATGTATTTTGAAACAAATAATACAATTTTTAACCATACCTGCATAATATATAGGTAGTCCCAAATATGCATAAAATGGGAAGGCAAATTTAAAACGCTTTTAAAATAATCTAGAAACCAATTCGAAAATACCGATATACCTACACATCGTCTCTGTTATATTTATATCGTATCACATTTTAATATAATAATAAATTATATTTTATTATTGTATATAGTCATATTATACTTATATATAGATGTGTGTGTGTATGTGTGTGTGTGTATGTGTGTGTGTGTGTGTCAAGTATCAATACAATATGTGATCTACAAAAAATAATTATCTTCTGGTAAATAGTTTTTATAGTTTCCTTGAAGTATAAACTATACAACATTTAAAGGTCATAAAACATAAGGCAAATCAAATGCAGACATCAACTGATTCGTAACAACACAATAACAAATTGGATAATTCGTGTTTCTGCAGTGTCTCGTTTAGGGACTAGGGAGTACGGAGTACTACCATATCTGCCTATTATTTTGTCAGTGGATTAAATATGTTTAGCTTCATAGCAGTGAATTCTATATTAATATTTAGAGGCGATTTTTAACCAGGCGAATGAAGCAACTTTAGCAGTGGATTTATTTTACGAGGTTAAGTGTATATTGATAATTATGTCTAACACAACTGTTGTATATTGTAGACGGCACCACAATATATTATTATAATAACGTCAGACTAAATCATTTTCGGTGTATCACACGTCATTGGATCATTACCGTTCACCACATAAGCGGAAAATAAATTAAACATTTTGTACACGTGTGTATATATATATATGTATATAGTATGCGCCTCCGTACATTAAAACGTGGTGTATCTGTTTTTCTGAGCCGACGACGACAATATCGCCGTCTCGTCCAGGGCGATGTTTATGCGGTCCACGATCATCTGCAGACTGTAGTGGGCGAAAAACGGCAGTGGATCCCAATACGCGAATACCATTTCCCGTTTCGTGAATATTGTGCGCAAGAGACGTTTGACCGACTGGACGGTCATCATCCGGGTGACCATCTCGTAAAGCAGTGCCGTCGCGTAATACCGGTCCGTCGTTTCGACCACGAGTTCGGTAGACTGCGGTGCTACGCCCACATTCGCATGTGCAACGGCACCCGTTGAACCGTTGGAACGGTGCCCGCGTGTCGGCGAGGGGCACTGCATGACCACGTGTTCGAAATTGCTGCGGTACGACGCGTACGTAACGGGTACGCCGACACGACAACCCAGCGGCACGACTTTCCGGGACGGCGACACACACACCCTGAATGACAGGTAGCCGTCGAACGGCACCGGGACGGCGGACACGAACCGCGCTGTCCAGTCGTCGATCAGCTCGTTGCGGTCTGTGGCACAGCCATCGTGCGCAGTGCACGTAACATTGCCCACCACCCGGCCAGCCTGCACCGTGGTGCACGTCGTGTAGTACGACCCGAGACAGTTTTGGACAAGTAGCCACGGGCGGTCTTCGGACACAGGACCGGGCAGCCGCAGCGACCTCCTGGCGGCCGGTAGCTGCAGGCTGTGGGCCGTTTTGCAGCCGGACGAGCCCACGTTGACGATGAAGTGCCGGTCGGCCCGGAACGACACGTTATCGTACAGTTTGATGATGTCGTCCTTGGAACACACGAGCAGGTGCTTGGGCACCGGCAGACCGACGGTCTCGCACACGCGGAACACCTCAAACAAATCGTTGAGCGCCGCAATACCGTCTAGCCCGGGCGTCCAGCACCGGCATCCAAGCAGCTCCAGGTGCGGCTTGGCCACCGCGTCGTAGTACGCCGACACGGTAGCTCCGGTAGGCACGTACACGTCCACCCGTTCCCTCTCGACGATTGCTCTCAGCGCGTCCACATATTGCACGCAGTTGTCCTCGTTCGGCCCGGGCATACTGTAATAACCGTCAGCCGCCACCGAGAACGAACACAGTTCCGCCCGCCCGTCGATCTCGCACACGATCACCCGGGCGCCCGTCTGGTGAAAGTTCCTGACCAAGTGTAACGCCTGCACGGTGCTACCGCCGTTTATCAGCACAGTGTATCGTCCCCTAGTGTGCCTGCTCGGGCTCGCGGTGCACAGCCGCAAGACGCGCTTGGATACGACCAGCGGCACCCGGGCGCACTTCCAGGCGCACTGCACCCACAGGCACAGGCACAGCGACGGGACGCGCACCAACAGCACGTTCACCCACGGCAGACCGAACAGCGCGTTGGCCACTGTCCAGAAGAACGTCGCACACCCGTGAATCGTACCGGCCGTCACGTTTTGCGGTTGTAGCATACGGCCCGGTGGCGGGGACGTGCGCCTGTCCAGCAGGTAGAATGTCGACTTTGAGCGTTTGAAACTGTGTGACGGAGAGACGGCCGGCGAGGACGGGTAGCTGTCCGTACCTGCGCCGTTGCACCGGTAGCGGTCGTCGGAAATGGGCACTTGGCGAACCGTGTCCGGCATCGTGAACAAACGAACTATCACTGTCGGAACTGAGAGACTTGGTCCTCGGCGTTCAGTGGTCAAAGTTCTTCAGACCGTCGTTATCAAAGTTTTATCTGGTTTTTTTTTTCCCGTTCTGTTCGCTCATTCTCAACCTCTGATTTGTTTAGTGCTTAACGTAATTAAATGGTGTTTAAAAAATAATAACGGTATATCCAATTATGATTTTTTTCGTATCATCAAAATAATTATATAAACGAACGAATTGTTTTAATAAGCCTTCGTTTGATAATATGTACATATTGAATATATGCTGTTATATACAAATAAATAATATATACATACACGTTGAACTGTTATATGTATGTATAAAGCATAATTTCCGTCGTCTCTTCCTCATTCACAAACTTTTTATCATATATAGACTGTGTTGCTTGTGTTTCAAAGGTATATAATTGTATGTTATATTATTATTACTATACATACTAAAGCTAGAGGTCAAGTACGTCCTATATAGAAAAGTTTGCATCGGTAACATTCGCTAAAGCCGTGCTTAATTGTTTTGTTCAAACGTGATGTCTATCTTGTACACCCCGATTGTTATGTTTAGAAACATAGTATGAAAATACTAAACACAATACGAATATTGAGTAATATTAAAATTACAAATTAATTGTAGGAAAATATAAAATTATTGTAGTTTGAACTTTAACTTGCCTAATTATTGTTGTTTTTTTGTTTTTAATAATTATGTATTTTTATCGATAAAATTAGGTGTATTATCACTGCAGATGTGGAAGTAATAATTAAATAGATAAACTATTTATAGAAAATAAAAAAAAAGAAACTATTTAACACATAATTTGATAACATTGCATATAAGCATATTACATATATTAGTTTAAGAGATATTTAAAAGAATAATTTTTTGAAAACATAATAGGTACACATTTGAGTTTGTTCAGTTGTTCCCATTATCTTCTTGTGAGATTAAAAAAAATAAAAAATAAAAATATTCATTTATTTGATAACTAATATAAGTCTGTATGTGACATCAAGGCTTGGTAAAGTTAGCGAATTTGTCCATTGTAATTGAACAATAATTGCAGTTACTTAAACAAATTAACAAACAAGTTTTTAATAATACTTCCCAACAAATTAAAAAGTTATTAATTAGCAATTAAGTTGAAAGTTAGTCATTAAAATACTCACTTAAACTATTTACAAAATTCATTTTTCTTCGGGTAAATATGTATTTAAACCATTTTACAAATCATCCAATTTCAAATTATAATAACATACTAGTACATAGAATTCTGTTCTCAGTGACCAAAAAAAAAAATTAATCATAAAAATTGTTTTTTTTTTAATCTTTAAATTAATATTTTTAATTTTTTTTAGAAATAAAATAATATTCATCAATATAACAAAATATAAGCACATGATTTGCCTATCTATGCTATCTTATATTAATGTAAAGCTCGCAATAAAGATAAGGAGTTATAATACAATTTTATATAATTTATGTTATACAGTCAATTATAGTATATACTATTATTATTATTATACTATATTATTCATTATTTTCAAAAAACTAATTAGGTACCACATATTGATAGGTATTTATAAATTAAACGAAACAAATACATGATAAACACTATAATTTTAAGTACATTGATTAATCCAAATTGTACGATAACTATATACTATATAGATATATGGGGTGAACCATTTAACTTAAGACACTTACTATTTTAAAAAATATCAACGTTTTTGAAAATATTTCTTTTACACAGTTGTTACAAAACAACATTTTTGGAAAAAAATTATATTTTTTATGAGTTTTTTACTCTTTCGAATGACAAGATACGTTTTTCATTTAATATTTTGATACAAAATATTATTTGTAGTATTTTTATGTATAAAAATTCAATTTTGGATAAGTAATTTATTAGTTATAATTCTTATAAGTATTTAAAGTTTAGATGAACGGAGTAGTAGACTAACATTTTGCGGGCTATTCCTGTGTCACTCCACTTTGCTCATCTAAACTTTAAATAATTGTAACTCATAAACTAGTCGTTAAAAATTTGATTCTTATATATTGAAGCAGGTAAAGGCGGCAATAAATAATAAAAAAAATTTTTTTTCAAAAAATGGTTTTTTAACGACTTAACAAATTAAAATTAAGTTAAAAAAATATATTTTCAAAAACGTCAATAATTTTTGAAATTATGGGTGTGTGCATTAAATGGACCAACCGGTTCACGCTTTTTTAAACATCATTTTTGAAAACAATTATAATGCCAACTTATTGTAGGTACATTTTTCAAATAAGTTACATCACACTATGTACATGCAAATCAAAATGTTTTATAGTTTAGTTGTTTAACGATTAGAATAAATAAAATAACTATAGCTCAGTTATATAAGTCGCTAAAAAATTTAATTTACATAAATTATATTATTTCAACCAGTTGGCGTCTTTCATATTCGTATAATATATGTAGATGCTTTTATTTTATATATGATATATTATATTATATTATGATTACCTATTCTTAATCTTGTGCGTTATTTATATTTGTTTTAGGTAAATTTTAGCGTCAATATGGATGATCACCGACTAAGGTAAAATAACTAAAAATATTTGTAAAATTATCTTTAAAATAACACATTGGACTATGCATCTATTTTAGTTACCTACCTAGTATTAACTATTAACACCGCATTATCATTTACCAGTGGTTTGTTTTCACAAATATATTTTATTTTTTTTACTCATTGTTGCACGCGCAATGCAATTTCTCAATGCTTTATAATCGCTTCCTGCTGTCAACTTTCAAAACTTTTGTGATTAATATAATGTCTGAAAGGCTGAAACCATTTCACCCACATTTTTACTCCGAGTAAAAAATAAATAAACAGTGCCAGTATGATTTTACGAGTTAACCCATCACGTTTAGTTTTAAACGCTACTGTAACATAATAATAAAAATACCGAAATTATCTGATCATATAATCACCCTCATTTATTACCCATCATATTTCACCCCAAAATAAAACAATCAATGACAGAAAAACGTTATGATTTAATATCGTGCCGAAATATGCATCAGTCATGCGATCCGTAACTCCGCCTTTAGGTTTTACTGTCGTGTGTCATGGAATCAGAAGTGTCACGTGACGAGAGCAATTTGTCTCCGTATCTGTCGGCGAGATCACGGTTACCCCTTTGCCTACCCGAAGACGCCAACATGGAGATGGCACTGGCACCTGAATCCCCAAAAATTGAACAACAGTCGCAAAAGACACTCGTTGTTGAGGTGGTGTCCCTGAGGCCGATTGAGAAATTCCGCAGGGCCGTTGCTAAAATGCCTAGGGTAAGTCATTTAACTATTTTCAAAAATGATTTTTAAGTTCAACGGCCATTCGATTAAAACACAACGCAAGTCCTTTTACTATTCGCGGAAGTATTTTGGATTTATTCGCTTACTCACCTTATAAGTTTACCTAGTAATAAATCAATTATAAACTTTATTTTAATCAGATTTATAAAAAAACTTTTTTATGGTGACGGTAAAACTTTTGAATGAAACATATTTAGTAGATACCTGTATAAGTACTTCGTATTTTTTCAACATTATTGCGCAATAAAACGTGAAGAACCTTTTTTTTTATATACAATTTTTATTTTTAAATATCTAACTAGTTCTCCAAGAAAGAAACTGCTACACCAGGTAAATCCAGAAATGTTCCAAAATTGGGCACTGAGGGTATAGTTCGGTTGGACGGAGGGCGAACAAGTTTAAGATTACCAACAAATCGTTCACAAAAAACAGAACAGCCAATGGATTTAGCTCGGGAGAACCAGGCTTTGCACGAGCGCCTGCGGGAAGAAGCTGCTCGGTATGATAGACGATTGGATACATATAAATTGGCACAACAGAGACAGGCTGTCCTTGTTAGCAGGCTCCAAGCAAAGGTCGGTATTTTCAATTTTACTTTATTAGCGCTATTAGTATTATAAAATTTATGATTTTTATTTTTCAGGTAATGCAGTATAGAGAACGGTGTTCTGAGTTGGAAAGGGAGATGCGAACTAGTATTCCAGCAATTGATAATGTTAGGAGTTATCGTGATTCAGTTAGAGATTATCAATCAATGGACTTAGATTCTGCAATACGTGCTTTAGAACAAGAACGAATCAAGTAAAAATATTTTCCTTTTTTATTAAAATTAATTTAACAGTTGTTGCATTGTTCTGTTCAAAATTGTAGATCTGAAAAAGTCATGGAACTAAACTCAACGCTAAGAGAACAATTAGATGATGCCCAAACTAGCAATGAAACATTGTCTACAGACTTGCAAAAGTTAACTAGTGATTGGGAAAAAATGAGAGATGAAATGAATGCTAAAGAAGATGAATGGAAAGAAGAAGAACAAATGTTTAATGAGTATTGTTCATTAGAACACAGTCGAATGATGAGTCTTTGGCAGGATGTAGCTCAAGTGAAACGGATGTTTACTGATATGAAATCATCAACTCAACAAGATCTCAATAAACTTCGAGGTGAACTTTCATTAGCATCAAACGATATGGCTACTACTTGCAGTGGCTTAGTGAATGCTGTTAAACGGTCAACATATTCTGAAGTACAGTACTTATCAAAAAATATTATAAACTATACACAATTTTTATGTCTATTCAATTTTAGGAAAAACAATATGAAAATCTGTTGAAAGAAAATACAACATTACAAAATAAAGTAGAAAAACTGCAGAATGATTATGATACTGTATGTTCACAGTTGCGTCAAAAAGAAATGCATTTAGAAGATCTCAAAGCCAATCTTTCTGAATTTGTTAGTATTATTATTTAAAATTCATCAACTACTTTATTGTACTATATTTTATATTGTAGGAAGACAAATGTATAGATTCTAATAAAAATGAAAAAGAAGCAGATAATTTACGTATCGATGTTGATGTATTGATGTCTGGAATGCAAGAAATAGTTAAAGTGTTACAGCAAGACAAAGAAATTCTTGGTGATTTAATAAGACCTTTGGCTCCACCACATGTTCATCTTAGCACTGGAATTATTAAGGCTGACACAAAATTAAAATCAGTATCTGGAACTAGTAACTTTGTTGATAGTACTTTGTCAGCCGTTCAGTCTGTTGTTTATAGATATCAATCAAACATTCATGAACTTCAAGTTCAATTATCATCTTGTGTTGATAAAATGTCAGAAACAAAAAAACATTGTGAACAGTTAGAAATGTTAGAAAAAGAGTTACAAGTAAAAATTGAAGAACTGAGTAAAGAATTAGATGACTGTCGAAATGTTAATAATCAATTAGGCCATGAACGTGACTCGCTTGCAGAAACACTCGAAAGACTACGAAATGAGGCTCAAGCATTACAACAAAATAGAATGCATGTCAGCGCTGTGGTAATACATTTTTTTTTTTAATACTAATACATTTTAGTATTTTTTTTTTTTTTTTGTATAAATATTAACACATACCTTATAATACTAATAATAAAATTATAATTTTTTCAACTTTAGGTAGAAAATATGAATTCTGATTATGATAAAATACAAAAAACTAATAGTAAATTACAAAAATTAAATGATACTTTGGAAGATGAAAAAATGTTCCAACAAGGTGAAATAGATCGATTACTAAAGGAAATTGACATAAGAATGCTGTCAGAAAATGATGTACAAGACAGGTGTAGCTGTTTAAAAGAAGAATTGATTAGCATCAAAGAAGAATTGAATCAAGTTTATTTGGATAAAGAACTTTTAGAACAACGATGTCTGGAACTTGAAATTTTGCAAGCTAAAATGGAAAAAAATAAAGGTTTATATTTAAGATATATTTTTATACAATGATAATTATTTTTAATTATTCTAAGTAACGTAAAATACTATCAATAGTTTTTTTTGATATTCAATTATATAATCATTATTGTATTATACTTATAATTAGTTATAAACTAAAATACTCATGTTAGTTTGCCCAACAATATGATAAATTGAATGACTTACTAACATTTAATGGTCGAATCAGGGTAACTAGTAATTCAATGTTTAGATGACTCTTAAATATTTAATGATAATTTTAACTGTATTAGACATAAACCATTAAAATAATAATAGTAATCAAGATCAGTAGCATGCTGTTCATTAAATTGCATAAAGTATAAACTTTATAAAAGTTTTCTTCAAATATTTACGCATAAGCCAATGTTTTCTATGAATCATCACTCATTGTTTTATAACTAGTCCTAAATTATTTAGTTTAAAGTTGTATAATATAATAAGTTTAGGATTAACATTCTTAAATTATTTTTTACTTCATTTTTAAATGTATTGCTATAGGTATTTAATATTGTAAAATTGCTCTAGGCGATCTTGAATCTGAGTTGGAAAAAATTGCATCTGACAGAACTGATTGCCATGAATCATTAGCTAAGGCTGAGTCACTTATTCTGGATGGGAACACAGAGAAAAAAAATTTACAAAAAGAACATGAGAAATTAGTTGAAGACAAAAAAAATTTACAAGTTCAAGTAGATGATTTATCTAGTGATTTAATTGCCCTCAGAAAAGAACTGCTTCAAATGGAACAAGATAAGCAAGAATTAGAAAGTGAAAGGTCAAATGCAACTGAAAAATGGAAATCAATATTATTGGAAAAAGAAAAGGTATTTAAATAATGAATATTAATAAAATTAAAATTATTTACCACCAAAAATTTTTAAATTTTTAATCAATTCAGACTATTTGACAATAAATTACTATCCCAATTAAAATACAATTTAGTATATGAATAAATCATTAACAGCTAAAAATGTTTATCTAAAGTTTTGTTTTTAAATTTAAACTTGATAAAATCCATATTGGAAAAAATTCACATTTTACTTTTTACTATTACAACATTATAGACTTTTTTTATAAACCAGGCCATATATTACTAACATTACATGTCGTTTATTGAGATTGAGGTCTTTCTTAAGTGATTATCATAATCAGCGTATAGTGAATATACTATATTATAATATTATCCAATAAAAAGCAATATATTGTATGTGTGCATCGGTCACTCACAAATTTATGAACGTCATCTATCTCAGATTTGATTCACTTTTAATTTATCAAGTCGGTCTTTTAGCATAATGTCTATAGTTACAATAAAAAACAAAAATATATACAAATATTTTAAATTACTCAATTTGTTTTGTTTCTGTTTTAATTTGACTATTGATTTGTTTTACTTTTAACTTCATAATAATAATATTAATATTAATAATACATTGTCAAAATAGCAATATATAAGTAACAACTATTAAATATATGATGTATAACAAATTATCTATTTAGTTGGAGAATGAATTAGAAGAATTATTAAAAGATAGATCTCACTTAGAAGATCAGTTGGTAAATGAAAAACATAAGAAACAATCTCTTAATGAAGAGTTAATGCGATTAAATCAAAAAATTGATCATACAATAGAATCCAATTCTAGATTAAATAATCAACTTCAAAGTATTGTAAAAGAAAATGAAGAAAAACAGGTTAAATTATAATATAAAACTGTTCTATTAAGATGAAAAAAACTTAACTAATAATATTCTTCAGATTGCTCTTGATAGTTATGCTAAGCAATTGGATAATTTGGAACGGCAATTATCTTCTCTTTGCGGTGAGAAAGAAAATCTCGAATCAATATTATATGATGTGCAACATAATTTGGAAGTATCAGAAAATCGGTGTAAACAAACAGAAAGGGAAAAACAAGAATTATTAATAAAACAAGTATAAGATTAAAATAGCTTATATTGTAAACAATTATTTACAGTATTTTTTTTTAGGAATCAATGAAAGGTGAACTATATCGTTTGTGTAAAGATTTAGAAAGTTGTGAACAAGCAGCTAATCATACTAAGTCTGAACTTCTTAGTCAATCTAGAACTCTGGAAATAGAATTCCAGCAAACTATTGAAGCATTGAAGAAACAAGCTGAAGAAAATATTCAAAAATTGTCTAATGAAAAAGTAATTAAAATTTGAAAAATGTTCTTTCTTAAATTATAAATTATTGTTATGGCATAAATTTATTTATTCTTGATTATTAGGAAACTCTTAAAATTAACTATGAAAGAAAAATTCAAGAAGATTTAAATCGATTGGGTAAAAACAAAAATTGTGAAATAGAAAAATTAAAACAAAAATTAGATATGTTGCAAAAAAATATTGATACAATAACACAGCAACACGATGAAGCACTTTTGAGGGCAGAAAACGACAAACAACAAACTTTATTATTAGGTAAATTTTTTATGTACATAAAAAAAAAAATTATACAAATAACTGAATATTTAGTAATTTAATTATTTAATTTTAGTTCATCGAGATCAAAAAGCTATTGTTAGTAAACTAGAAAGTGTCAAAAAAGAATTAGAAGGAGAAAAAGAGAGCTATGAACGTTCACTAAGAGAAACACGTGGAAAATTAGAGAATGAAAAAGGTTCAGTGACCTCATTACGTGAACAGTTAGCAAAAATCAAAAATGAATTAAATGAATTCCGTATGCAGTCTGAAAGTGAAAAATGTCAATTAGTTAGTCAAATTGATGAAATTCAAACAGAAAGAGATAGACACATACAAGAATGTATGGAAATCAAATCTCAATTGTGTATGGCAGAAGACAAACTCGACAATTTTCAGTCACATTTAAACGATATTAGTAGAAAGTTAAAAGAATGTAAATATTATTAATTTACTTTTGCATTTTTACTTTTTAACTTATTTTTTTTTTTTTTTTTTTGTAGCTGATTCAATAGCAGATCATACTCGAAAAGATTTGATGGAAACTAGGCGAAATTTGAATGAAACCAGTATTGAAAAAGAAAAATATCAAAATTCAAATAGGGAATTACGAGAACTTATTAAAAAATCTGAAACAGATAAACGTGAACAAGGAAGACACTTAGAAGAGGCTTTGCAAAAGATTGCTGTAATAGAAGATAAATGTAATCAAGTTGAAGCAGAGCGTGCTCGTTTAAATGCTGAATGCAAAGAGGCATGCAGAAGACTTGAGGAAACTGAAAAAACAAGTAAAGCTCTTCAAGAAGATCTTCAACGAGCAGCTGTAACTGGGGAATCTCGTAGAAATGAACAAAAACAACTACAGACAAAATTGGATGCTGAAACCGAAGAAAAAGAACGGGCATGTGAACTTGTTCAACAACTTAGAAGAAAAGTAATATAATTTGTGTATAACTTTATACCTCTATTATAGATAATTGATTATAATTATAAATGTATATTATATTATAGGTAAACGAATTGGAGGGAATATTGGAGGGTTATGAACAAGAAGTGTTGCGGTTACGTCATCGTGTCGATGAAGATGAATTCCGTTGGAAGACTCGTGAACAAGAACTACTTGCTCGGTTGGATGATGGATTAGGTCATGAACGAAAACTTGAAGATCAAAAACATAATCTAGAAGTCTGTTTGTCTGATCAAACTGTTCAAATTCAAGAACTTAAATGTAAATTAAGTGCATCAGAGGGTCGTCTTCGCTCAGCTGACACTCAACTTGGAGATTTGGAGAGGACTAAACGTGATGTGGAGAATCGTTTAAACACTATATGGTCAACTCTAAAACGAGTTACAGGCATGCAAGCAGATGGGTCTGTCAGAATAAGGAAATGGAGTCCAAGCAGAAGTAATAATATTTTTCATTAATATTATTATTTTGTTTCTTTACCTATACATAATTTTAATAACATAAACATATTAATTTGTAACATACAATTTAAATTATAAATATTATGATTTTAAAATATTTATTTTATGTTATGTAACATATTATTCACTGTATGTACTTAAAAAAATTAATCAATTAAAAATGTACCAAATTAATTGTGAATTGCTAATTACAAATATTATAATTATATTTTACTATTACAAACATTGGATAAAAAGGTGTATTATTCATTATCATTGTAAATTAATTTTAAATATTAGTAAATATAATAAAATTGTTTATAATTTTAGTTATGGAACAAGGTTCTGAGCCAATTCGTATGGATGGAAAAATAGTGGATCCTGAAGTAGTTAAAAAAGGTGTAAGAAATTTGATGCAACAAGTAGCTCAAGTAGAAAGAGAAAAAGATGACTACAAATCTCAAATCTCAAATATGAATAGACAACTTGAAGAAATAGGAGATATTCATAAAAAAACTGATAGTAAATTGAATTCAACCATTCATATATTAAGGAAACTTCAAGATGAAAAAGTCGAGTTAGAATCAAAGCTTGGGCAAAAACAATCTATACTCTTATCTCAAGTAAATATATATTTTTTTATTATTATTAATTTATATTATGTGCTGATTGCGATGCTTTATAGGCAGCAGAAATTAAAGAAAAATCAGACGAAATTAAAAAAAATAAAGAAATATTGACAAGCCAAGAAACTCTCATGCATGCTGACAAAAATGAAAAAATGCAATTGAAAGAACGTTTAGAAAAGCTAAAACTTAATATGAGTCAATTAGAAGTGGAAAAAAGACATTTACAAGATGAGTTGACTCAAACAGAATCAAAAGCTACAAAATTGGAAATACTTAGAATTGGCCTCGATGGAGATTTGCAGCGATTACAAATGATGTTGCAAGAAAAAGATAATCATATACAAGTAATATTATAAGTAAAACATTATTTAATTTTTACGTTTTATATATTTTTCATTTTATTTTCAGAAACTCGAAGAAAAATGTGAGAGTCATTCTAAAGCTTCTGCTGCACTTGAGGAAAGATGTGTTTCATTAACTGCTGCTATTGAGCGTTTGAATGCTTCATTAGCACATGCTACTGCTAATGAATGTGATTTAAAGGCTCAAATTCAAGCTCTTCAGAGATCTTTGCATGATGCTTCTATGAGTTCTGCTTCACATAGTGACAAATATAAACAAGTAATGTTGTCATATTATTTCATATCAATGTATTAAATGATCAAAAATTACTCAATTCCTGAATTTCCACATTATTTTAATCATAATTAATATAATTTTTCTTGTGTATTTTTTTATTAATTGATAAATATGGTATTAAAAGCAACACATTACATGAAATGTTTTTTAAATTTTATACTTTTTTAGTTGCAAAGAGCATTACAAAATTGTGAAAATGAAAAGAAAATTGCTATTGAACGTTTGGATGTAGCACAACACAATTTAGCTGATTGTCGCCGCGACCAACAGTCAGTAAATGATTCTATTATTAGACTACAGATGGATTTAGAAAACAAAGAAGTACAAAAATCTAATTTAGAAGCTCAATTGAGAGCTTTGGGAAATAAATCACTGCCAAGACAATCTAACAAAGATCTCTATGATGACAGCTCAGATCTTAGATTTAAGTTACAATCACTTAATGATAAGGTACAGTTAATAAGAACAAGTTAAATGATGGGTTATTGAAAATTTAAATTATTGTATAGGTTCGTATGCTTGAGTCAGAAAAACGAAGTTTGGAGAAAAAAGCTTTATCAAGGAGTAAAAGTTTTGAAAGAGTTGATTATGAAGGGAAATTTAGTCATGGTGGACGCTTTACAGATGAAAATAGAGATTTAAAACGTAGATGTGATGATTTAGAAAGGAAGTTATATGAAAAAGAAATTGAATTAAAAAATCTTAAAATGTCTCCATCTGATTACAGGTAAATATATGGTAATATAAACTAAAATTATTAAAAAATGTATATCATCTTTTTTTCATCAGCTCAAATATACCTGTAAAACACACAGATTTAGAACGTTATCGCGCAGGGCAGTTGCAAGCTGAACGCATGTTAGAAGCACGTGAGCAATCACATAGACAACAAATCCATAGATTAGAGAATCAAGTAAAACAATTTTTAACTCATAAAATAAAAATTTTAATATGAGTTAACTAAATATGTTGTATATTAGGTTGCGATGTTAAGGGATCAGTTGACGGAAGAGAGTAAGAGACGTCAAGCATACATTAATAAAACGGCTAAAACCAACCGTGAAGCATTAGCGCTGAGACAAGTTTTAGACAAGTCGTTGTCTAAAATCGCCCAAGACCCATCGCCAGATGCTACTTTATTGAAACACGAAGCACGCACATTGCATCATGCCATTCCTTTGTCTAAGTAGATTAATTACTAATTTGTATGTTATAAATTTCTTGAAAAACTATATTTCTCATATAGTTCCTATAAAGTGCACTTTATCAACAATTATTTTAGTGAATATATTTAAATGGTCAACTTTAAATAAATCCTCATATATATATATTTATTATATTTGTTCTTAGATTATAATATGTTCAATTCTGTAACTATTAGATTGTACTAATGATACAATGACACTTTTTTTGCTATTTATTGTTCAACATTATTAATAATGTTTAATGAAACTCAATACATAAATGTTAAGAACGTATAATTTAAATTTAATATTGTTACAATGTTACGTAATATTATTTAGTATTTTATTATTGTTTGTTATAATCATTATATACAGCTGAATTTCACATATATTTTTTTTTATTTCTAAAACCAAAACAGTTGAAATATTTGACAGGTACTGTGTTTTAGAGCCTAACAACTTTTTTACTAATTGACTAATTTTATTTAAGAGTAAAAAATAAGAAAATGTACATTTGAAAACCTAACATTTATGAATAATCTATACAGTCTTTCAATTATTATTGTATATTAATATTGCTACCTACTAACTTATTTATTTGTTATAATTTAACTATTCAAGTAAGGTTCAAGCACTCTCTTACTGTACACTTTATTACTTACACTTTAAAAGACTTTTGGACTTGATCTAATTCTATAATATGAAATCCTGATACCTGCTAAAAATTGATTTTTAACGTTGTCTCATTGCTATTCTTTAGTGAATAAATCAATAAGGCCATAAATACCGTACAGAATATTATAATTTTCAATTTTTATTTTTTTATTTATTTCAATTATACTTATAAATTTAAATAATTATTACATGGCATTGTATATATGGGGTATTTAAGAAACTCAATTGTTGTTAAATTATTTTTCTTGGTTCTATTGTATTGAATGAATTACAATTTCAAGAATGAAACTAGTTTATGTCATATTGTTATAACTTACAAGATATAACTCATATAACTTACAAACTAAAAATAAACCTCTGAGTCTAAAACTTAATTTGGTTTATATTATATAATATACTATATAGCTGACTCGACAATGCTATGCTATTTATTAGATTTCATTATATATATTATAAGCTGAATTATCAGACGTTGCCCAGACTAATAGGAGTTTATTTTAAGTATAAAACAAAGTGATGAATGTATTGATTTTACAATGATTTATGCGTTTATGTGTCATTTTTGAAAATTCCCAATAGTTTTCAAAAGCGTCGGGAAAAATAAAAAAATAATTAAGGAAAAAATGAGAATGTTTATGCAAAATCGGTTTTCGACAAAATCAATAT
The DNA here is from genome assembly GCA_014851325.1 of Pentalonia nigronervosa. Lineage (NCBI taxonomy): Eukaryota > Metazoa > Arthropoda > Insecta > Hemiptera > Aphididae > Pentalonia > Pentalonia nigronervosa. The sequence goes on along the minus strand of JACXSJ010000981.1, from coordinate 11,988 downwards.
TGTTTTTTGGTGTAACTCAAAAAAAAACTAACTGTAGGTACATAAAATTTTCACCAAATGTTAACATTATCAATTTCTACTAGTCATAAAATTTTCAATATATTTAGACTATTTATATAGGCATAAAAAATATTAGTTTTTTTTATTATTGTCAATAAAAATTTTCTTGATCAATCAAAAATCTTGAAAATGTAATACAAGGGTCGTTATAACTTTTTGATAGTAAAAATTTTAAAAAACAATTAGAGCAGAAGTCTACAATATTTTTTTATTAACGTCTAAAGTTAAAATTTTGACAAAATATATAAAAATCGCAATAATTTGGAATTTTTTTTTATTTAAAAATTTATAAAACAATTTTTGTTTAAACCTGAAATTTGGTTAATTTAAAAAGTGAAATTTGGAATTTGGTGGGTGTGTGTTCACAAAGGTTTGCGCAATGGAAATATTACATCAAACGACGGAAAAAATACTGTTTTTAAATTTGAAACTCACAACCATGAAGGTGATACAGATTTAATTGATGCAGAGAGAACTGAATATACTATGAAGAATACAACAAAAGAAAGAATTACCATCTTGATTTTTTTCACAAAATGTGGTTAATTTATGAGGCGAAAGCAAAAAAATGTATTTAATGAAAATTCGATGAAAAGGTGTTTGTGACGTCTTTGTAACAGTATCTATTCAAAAATTTCAAAAATAAATGATAGGTATTTTTCTGGAAGGAACAATTTGAAGTTTGACTGGTAAAGAAAATTCAGAGCCGTTTTTATTTTATGACATTAAAAAAAAAGGAAAATCGTATTATAATTTTTTTTTCACAAACGTGCCTTGACGTATTAACTCGAACCAAAATTATTTATATGAACGGAATATTTTCTACTTATCCTTCTGAATTTTATCAAGTTTATATATTACACTCAGATATAGAAAATATTAAAATTTCTGTTGTGTATGCTCTTCTTCAGCGTAAAAATTAAGAAACTAATATTAAATTATTAACTGTTATAAAAGTTGAATCACTTTTAATAATTTCAATCGATTTCGTACATTTTGTGATACTGGCAATTAATCAAGTATTTAATAATAAAGTATTGGTGTAATTGACCAATCTATCTATGGTAAAAAATTCAAGAGTTGAGTTTAACTGCTGTAAGATATAAATAAGACAAAAAATGTAGACGTAATCTATAAAAATGATTCTTGCCTTAGCATTTCTTCCGACATATATTGTATAAAATAGGCAATTTCAATTTTTTTTAATGTATAAATATGAGTTGAGTATGCTATCTTCGAGTATTTAAAAATATAGTAATGTTACTACTATCCAATTCGTTTAAATTTTTGGTGAAATTAGAGGATATTTTTGTGTATTTTGATCCAACTTATTCTAAAATTATATTCTATATTATAAATAATTATAATTATAATATATAGTTTATAATTATAATTATAAACTATATTATTATAATAATTCTAAAATTATTTTTTTTGTTTTTGTATTATACTTATTTAACACTGATTCTGTATTTATATTATTTGCAACATCCCTTTAAATATTTAAAATAGACATCAACCAATTATTAATTCTTTGCATACTTAAAAAATTGCAACGTTCACATGTGACATACCTTATTTGAATTGTAAATGCAACTTGAAATAACTTGTTAATGTCAGGAAAATCCTCTTTTGAATAGGTTTTTTTAAATAAAAATAATTTATATAAAATAAAGAAACCGATATTTTTTTCACATTATTTTTGGTGTTTTATAACAAGGGTCAGAAAGGGAGGGTGTGCTAAAATAGTTTTGTAAACTTCAGCCAAATGCGTCCTGCAAAAATACTGTTTGTAATGTAATTTATAGGAAGCAGTATTCTTTGAAATAAACAGATTATGATAAAGCCACTGAACCACAAACTATCGTCACACTGAGAAAATAATTAAATTGTAAAGTGAATCTACGTGGACTTATTATTGATAAACATTTTCCTTGTTTAGCAGCTTCTCCTGGTAAAATATATTATAGTACTTAATTGTAAATATTAATTAATTCAACATTACTGGTTTAGCTTTTTAGAATTTCTATAAACAGTAAATAAGTAAGTGTATTTAATAAGAAGTTTATTTATTATTAAAATATTTGGAATTAAAAGTAAAATAATGCAAAATGTTCTTATTACAATATTTAATTTCAAATATCCTTCTGACGTCTCAATGAACACAGAAAAATGGAATTAAAAGTGGACCATGATTATTAGTTAGGTATTATTATTAAGTTCAGAGACAAATGCAAATTTCAAAACAAAATTTCTGTTATTTTGTTGTTTATTCTGTGAATTGGATAGAAATACAAATATTAGTTTTGATGATTCTTTCTGGCGTGAAAGAATGATTGAAAAGTTAAAAACGTAATTTAATTTTAATTTTTAGATTTATAGTAATTGGATTTTGATTTAATAATATAAACATATCAAATTTTAGTTTCAGTTTTTATACAGAATGTTTACTTCCGGAAATGTTAATCCTCAGTACGGAAAAATACTGTTGGTAGCTTATATTTTAGATCCTTAATACATATTTTGGAAATTATAAAAACAAAAACCAAATTACTAAAGTAATGAATGAAAAAAATGTATTACTGTTTCTAAATGTTGATTAAAATTAGTATACAATAATAGATCGATCTTAATTTTTACATATGTACACAATTTAACATTATATTATGAGAATTACAACTATTATCATATTATAATATTACATTCTTTAGATATTATATAGAGTTTTATTATTTTATACAATTTTACAATTTATCATATTCTTTTAATGTAAACATAGATTGTAAGTATAAATGTATAACTAATTATTAATTAATAACTAAAAATAAAATTGAATATATGTTAATGTCATCTGTAATTAGTTTTATCATATTTTTAATTGATTCAATCCATTTATATATTATTAATAAATAGATAATTAATCTGTAAGAGTCAATAGATGTACTTATTCAGTGTTTGAATTGGAAAAAAATTAGAAGGGGGATGCAAAAGTGTAAAATAATGTACGTACATAATTAATTAAATATCTTATTGATTAGAATATAATTAGAAGGGGTACGCGTAAATATTTTCTAAAAAGAAGGGGACTCCATCCCCTCGCACCCCCCTTAATTTAAGCACTGTACTTATTAATCAAAAATCAATATTGTATTTGACTGCTTATAATATAAATAATTCATATAATTAAGGATTAAAGCGATTTATTATAAATTATTAAAATTATTTAAACTATATAAATCATTTAAATTGTATGGTATATAATATAAAATAAAAATGTAAATATTCAGCGAAATTTTCAAGTATCTATACTATACATTTTTGAATTAAAATAAAATAATAAAATCATTCATGATAAATCGTTATAGTTTAAGAGTGAATATCCAATGTCTAATTTCAAACACTCATAAAAAAAACTATAGTTTGAATATTCGACAAACTTTTTTTTTGAAATTTAGAAAAACTAATGAAGAATTTTGTGTTACATTTTTAAATCTAAGGTATAAACAGAATATTTTTATCAGTATTTAAATAAAAAAAAAATTGCAAATTTTTGTGATTTTGATGTATTTTGTTATAATTTTAACTTAAGATACTTATACAAAACAATTGTGAATTTATACTCAACTAGTTTTTTTAATTTCCACTAACAATTAGTTGTGAGAAACCTTGTATTACATTTTAAAGTTTTTTGACCAAATAAAAAATATTTTTTATCAATAATAATAGAAAAAAAAATTAAAATATATATATATATATAATAGTATAAATACATATAAAAACTTATAAATAGCTCAAAAAGAGTCAAACATATTGAACATTTTATGATGTATAAGGAGAGTGTTTGTATAAATATACGGTGAAAATTTTTTAAATTTACTATTATTATTTTTTATGTGAAACGCCACTAAATCCAAAAAACAAAATCGATTTTGTCAAAAATTAGTTTTGCGTAAAAATTCTTGTTTTTTTTTAATCGTTTTTGTTTTTCCCGACGCTTTAAAAAACTATTGTGGTTCTTTTATTATTGAGATACCCTCTCAAGATACAAACTAAATTCACTTTCCTACTAAAAAATATGTTGATGAAGAAAATCAAAGCATTTTTACTTCCCCAAAAGGCCAACGCTTTGATGAACATCGAACTAACACGTCGCTCCGTTCAAAATCTAATATACTGGATAAAGTGATATATACATATTTTATTCTAATGAGTGATTACTCATTACTAATTACTGATCATAAGTATGTCAATTAATGTGCAATTACTACATTTTGACATTTTGCCAATAATCAATACTTTATATAATATAATATATTTACTACTTAATCTTAATCAAATATATTAGTATCTAAGTAATTAAGTAAACGTACAAACAATGGTTTTTTCATCAACCATTTACATTTTATTTGATGGAAAGTCATAAAATAACTGTATACATTTATATTAAGTAGTTTAATTATTTACAAAAATTACAAGATTGGTACCAATTTATCAATTATTATATTTATGTTTAGAATGTCATACTTTTAAATCGTATATACGTTTTTTTTTGTTATGCTTATACTGGTTAAAATTTAAAAACTTTATCTCGATAATTGAATCACTAGTTTTGTCAAAGAATGTCCCACAATTAAAAAAAAAAATTGTTTAAATCGTGCATTTTCCTGCTGAATTATAACGATTATGATATGTGCTTTTACTCGTATTTTGAGTAAAATACAGTAGTATTGAAAATACGATTTATAAAATCGAAAAAATAAACTAATAATTTATTATATTAATTTACAAAATATTTTATAAACCGTGCGCGGCTGTGATAAATAACTGATTTTGACCTAAGGTGCGTACCTCTGATTATGCAAGCGGGATGGTGGTATGAGTATGATTTTGGAACGCTGTCTCTGCAGTCGTAAGACTGAAAGCAGCACATGACTACGGAAAATTTGTAATTTTTCTTACCGAAAACAATATGATATTATACTTCGTATTTTCCTCAACCTTCGTTAGTCGTAGAAACATGATTATTTCGCCAACATAAACTTAAGAAGTTCTTAACAATTCATTTCTAGATTTTTGTCTATTTTATAATATGATTTTTTCAAAATTTTAAATGTAAATATAATCGATTAAAAAAAAAAAAAAAATCAAAAATCTGAACGTTGTTTAGAAGAACTTCTCGAGTTAATTTTGATTTAAAAAGTCATGTATCAACGAGTTACAACTGACTAAGGCTGAAGAAAATGGGAAGTACGAAAGTGTGTTTTTACCAAATCGTCTCACAGGCGCAGTATAATACTTTACTATATTATACTAATTTTAAAATTTTGTACAGATGTACAATCAACCGTTTGTTTCTCACGAGGCCGTTTTTAACCTTTTTGAGGCTCTGGGCAGTGATATAATGGGGCCCTAGTTGCGACTTGGACAGAGTACTATTTTATTAAAACAGGTAAATAGGGTAATGGTAGATTAGAAAAAGTCTAGATTAATTCAACTACGTATTATTTTTACTTTTTTCATTTCACATTAAATATAATAATATAATGATATGATATAATATAACATAAATTTAAAAATAATTATAAAATAATCCGGAAATTTGTATTTGAATACACGACGGTTATTCAACGACTAGATTGACGCACGCACCGACGATATAAATTATTAATCTATAATCCATATTGTATGATTTATTTTTATTTTTTTATATTAGTAGGTAACAACGTTCATAATCGAATTCATTCTTATAGACTCAACTGGTCATACCACGCGTCTGATTGTTTATAAATATTTATATGTACTGTGTGAGCGTGTCCGTGTGGTCGGACGACCGATCCACGTCAATCGTATTATTATTATTATTATTATTATTAGCATTAGTGATTATCCTTTGATTTTTCTCAAAATAAGTTTATTTATCGGTAATAAATATCGATTATCGGTTGGTGATCTGGCAGGAGGTAGAGGGCCCTGGGCACGCGCCCAAAGTGCCCAATGGGAAAGAGGTGCCTGGTTTCTCAACGTCTCGATAGTTAATACAAAATACCAACTATTGGTAGCAATGCAGACCCCGATTAGTGGTATCATGTTACGGCAAAAAGACATCACAGAATAATGAGGAACAACACACATATAATAGTAATAATATTAGTGAAAAGTCCAGATCAGCCAAGCACGTCGTGATTCATTCCAATCTCTTAGTCCTAACTACTGTAGTTGCTGGGCTAGAGAGCCTAGATAACAATTATTATTATCACTAGTTACTGCTTTACAAGATATTATAAACAGTGCTCGACTTGGCAAAATTAAAGTAGGGGGACTCTGTAAACTATAAAAAAATAGCGTCCCCATCACTTATTAAACGTTACTAAGCCTTAAAAATAAAAGTAGGGGTACGCTAAAATTTCTGAAAAATTAGTTAGGAGACTCCGTCCCCCTGCGTCCCACCCAAGTAGAGCACTGATTATAAACATAGATAATATAAGGTTTAACGCTACACTGCATAAAGTATCACCCACGATACTAAGGCACTGTAGAGAGGTTACATCTATATAGGGCCCTAACGATACAACGATGAAAATTAAAAATAACTGCCGTTTCTATAACAAAGGTTTGGCGGTATTTTTGTTAACATCTTCATATATTTACCCACACATTATTTATTTAATAAAACGTCTTTAACATCAGCTGTTTATTAGTAAAATCGCTATCAATAATTGTTATCAACAACAGAAAAACGTATTTTTCAGTTCAAAATTAAAGTGGAAAATATTATCATAACTAACAAAAAAAAAAAAAATATTTTCTTAGTTATGTGTTGAGATTGTTTTTAAATTGTTTAATCTCAAATTAATGGTAAGTAGTATACATTTTTATTCATTTTTCACATGTATCACATATGATACATTATGCATTAGTTACAAATATAATTATATCACAGATGATACACTGTGCAATGACGACTATTACAAAAGTAAAATAAAATAATTACTTTGTTGAATAATTTTATTGTTTGCACGCAGACAACGTTGTAAGCTAAATGGATGTGGAAAACTGACCAACTGTACCTGTACTAAATGCAATAACTATGTCTGCTGTGGAGTAAACAGAAACTGTTTTACTTTATTTCATAAATACTAATTAGTAATAACCTATTGTTACCAATAATTTTATTATTAATTATTCATTCATTTTATATACTCCATAAGTGTTTATTTAATTGTTTGATATGTACTAAAAGACTCATATTCTATTATAAAAGTGATCATTTGTTTATATATATATATATATTTTAATCATACAGTGATATAAGAAAGATAGTATCTTTTTCATTATTATAATTCATATATATATATATATTTTTGAATTTGTTTGGTATATTATATTGGAAGTTTAATTACCAATACTATAACTATTACTATATGAATGTGACAATTTAATATAATAAAGAAAAGATTTTTTATTGTTAATTTATTTTTTTTTTTTTATACTTCAATGCATGATGTATCATGGATGATACAGGAACTTAAGTAGTCCTTAAAAAGTGAAATTTAAATAAAATTAAAAAAAAGTATTTTTTAAATGATCATTAACCTTATTTACATCTAAAAATAATTTTTTCAACTGAAAGTTTCACCATAAAAATTAAGTCATGCAGTGTAGGGTTAAGGTTTCTACCATTGCAGCAAGACACGATTTACTGCTACCGCGGCGGCACCGCCAAAACAATAGAATTTTATTTCCGCCGATGCAGTGTGGACGACTTCAATATAATATATATCTTAAATTCTTATAAGAATTCTTAAAGTTTATGATTATAAGCAACGTATTATCACAGATTAAATAAAATTTTATTTAATCTGTGGTAGTATGATCAGATGAATCTGGTTTTAGTCCGGGTTCGTGCAAATGCGCAATACGTCACGCACCTACCCATTATCAGGCCATATATTGCCGATAACTCATTATAATATCTATACATATCGTTCGACTCTTAGATCATAATATACTTATGTCTTTGATTTAAGGCATGATTAAAGCTATTATACCTTTAAGTTACGCTGTAGAGAATATAATATTATCTTCTATGCATCGTGCTTTAAAAATTTCTTTAATCGGGATCTAAGATTCTGCAATTTTATGGTTATATCATTGATTATAAATTCTAGTATTTACTATTTACAATCAATGGTAATATTTTATACGTCACGCGCCTACCAAAAGATCCGATTATCTGTTTATTTGTCATATCGCGTTGTCCTACTGTTTTGTACTGCTGTATGCCTGCATGAGTTGGTACTCGGCGTTTCGGCAGAGAGCTGAGTGCCAAGTTGACATTTCGGCATTCGACAGTCAGCAGTTAGACCTTAGGCAGTTTGACAGTCATCGTTTAAACATAGTCGATTGTCATTTGTCAGCATTCTGCAGCGTTTTTAGTACAGTGCAGTGCCGCGTTCCTTGTGCGCATTAAATAAAAAAGTAGAACGCTAGTGCGTTTTTTTTCGTTATTTTATGCTTGTTAGTTGTCAGCGTTGTCGTTCTTGCGAAGGTAGGTACTACCATATTAATTTATCCTGTGGTATTTCCTAATAAAACATAATGCATCGATCACATCTTGAAACTATTAACGTAGTTATTAAAACGACACACTAAGCGCGTGTTCGTTGTTCGCTGTTCGCCATTCATTTTATGTGATTGAACACGTTATCGGAACGGTGTTGTAGAATAGCTGTCTAATGGATGACTAGCTTCTAACACTTTATATTACATTTTATGTAATTTTTTGCTGTTAGCTCTATAAACTATGTTGAGTAATAAATTATTAAGAGAACGCTGCGCATGCATTTGTTGTATTCGTCTTGCAAGTACGTAACACGGCAAATTTACGCAGCACACCACGTTTAGCTCCGTTAGTTTAAAATTAACGACAGTGACAGACCTATGAAACCTAATGCTAAGAACATAATCTGTATTTACATGTGGGTTTTTTTTATGATAATTCAGTTTTTAAGTGAGTTATGAGCATTTTTAAATTGTTCTATTTTATTACGCAAAACTTGCTAAAAATTAAACTTTATTTGTAGAGCCATTGATTTTAGAATACACAGATGAGCCATGCTGTATAAAATATCGGGGACTATTCCGCGCCGTCAGCCGTCAGCATAAGGCGCTGTAGTATTCGGCCGTCAATAGGAGGTGGTATACCTCACCCCTCATAGTTATGTTACGTGGGTAGTAGTAGTGGTCAATTATTGGGGATATACAACTACACTGTACACATGGACGTTCGTGTTCTTTACTAATAATACTATTGGCAAATACCTTTATTAATTCTACTACAAAAATTAAATATAAATATCTATATAGTTTGATTTGATTTAATGCGATCGAATGTATTGTTTAAACACTTGATTATAAATATCTTCGTTTAAACATATTTTAAATGATTTGAAATTTTTAATTCGTAGTTTGTAGTGGTTTGTGTAGGATAGAGTGTAGACGTATTGTGGTATCCCTATTGGCACTTCTATAATTTTATATTTTATTTTAAACGTTTTTTTTAAACGTCGATAATGCCTGGTAACACGTTTCAATATAATAACTGTGGTAAATCATCCAATAAATTTAAAAATTTAAAAATGTTCAGATTTCCTAAAGATAAAGTAAGATTGGAAGTTTGGAAAATAAATTCAGGTAGGGTTCCATATCATTTCAAATTGTTAACTCAAAATATTAAATATGTTGATGTAAAATGTTTTACGGTTTTAGTGTACCCATACCAAATTATAAATAATACAATAATTACGTTTTAAAAACTTTTTTTTCGGAAACATAAAATTACTGTCACTTGATGATGATGAACTTTACTGTAGATATCTTTGTCAGGAACACTTTTCTTTGGAGTCGTTCATGAATTGTAATAAACAAAAATTGACTATTTCTGCTGTACCATATAATTATAATGAGTTGAAACAAAATTCAACTACTAATGGTAAATTTATATTTTTTTTCCTGTGTCAGTAAATTACAAACGTTTTTAGTTATTTACCAATAAAAATTGTATAAACAGCTTTTAATATTATAAGAATATACTACACAATAATTCAATCTTTAAAATCTTTATTTTTTCAACGTTTTTTAGATTCTGAACGGAGCTATTTTTGGACAGTTGAAATTTATGATATTTCTTAGTTTTTTTTTTATTTTGATACAATTTTATAAAAACGTTTTTAATCAGCCTAATTTTTGTTTTCAATATTTATAATTTAATTTAATTTTTGTAGACATTATTATTAGTCCTGTTACATTATCACCATCAACTCCATTCAACAATTTATCTTTAAAATCGTATACAAAATCAAGAACCACCGAATCAGTAGAATTACTATTTCCCAGTACATCTACATCTGAAATACTTAATATGCCAAAACATAAAAGAATAAATAATTTAATAAATATGCCAAGTCCTGTTTCGAAAAGAAATATTTTTGCCGATACACTTATTGAAACTCCAAGAAAAAAAATATTGAATAAAACAATTCAAAAGCAAAAAAAAATTATTACACTATAAGATAACACATATTTCTAAATTAAAAAATTATTTAAGCAAATTCAAGAAACAAAACACTTTAAAAAATTTGATGTATGACTATAAATTTCCATCTTGTAATTCGAGAGTGATTGTCACGATGCAATTAGGAAACAAACGTCAGCCATGGACAATTGAGGAGAAAAATTTGGCTTTATCTTTATTTTACACATCACCCACATCATATAATTTTCTACGTTTACAAAGAGTAAATTTACCAAGTCCAAGCACAGTTCGCCGGTAGATTGGCCTGTTTAAGTATTTACCAGGTTTTAATAAATTTTTTTTGAGTCATTTAAAAAGAAAGTTTGAGTTTAAAACATATAAAGATAAGGTATGTAGTGTTTGCTTTGATGAAATTTCAATTAAAGAACTTCTTGAATATTCAAAAAATTTTGATTTCATTGAGGGATTTGAAGATTTAGGGAGGCTTGGGAGAACAAGTAAAACTGCTAATACAGCTTTAGTATTTATGGCCAGGGGCGTTTATACTTCATAGAAGATTCCAATTGCCTATTTCTTTGCTCATTCAGCTGTCAATCGAAATATATTAAAAACACTTATAATTGATGTTTTACAAGTATTATTTGATACAGGTTTACTTCCAAAACTTATAATATGTGACCAAGGAACAAATAATCAAAGTGCTTTGAAATTGTTGAATGTTTCAGAAGATAAATCCTTTTTCTATGTGGGTGAACATAAACTATTTGCTTTATTTGACACACCTCATCTATTAAAAAGCATACAAAATAATTTTATTGGAAATAATTTTAAAAAAGGTGACGTTATAATATCTTTTAATGACATTGTACAAACATATAACATAGACAAAAGAAATCAAAAAAGCAGAGCATTATTGAAAATTACAGATGCACACATAAAACCAAATTCTTTCCAAAAAATGAGCGTTAAGCTAGTTGCGCAAGTATTAAGTCATACGATGTCGTCAACTATACGAACTTGTATTTCTACAAAAGAATTAAAAAGTGAAACTGCTAATAATACAGCAAGATTTCGTTGAATTTATAGACAAACTTTTTGATTGTCTTAACAGTAGAACATTGTATAATAGTAATCTATATAATTGTGCTTTGACAAATAATAGTATAGTAAAAGATTTTTTATCAAAAGTTTGTGATTATTTTAAAAATCTAGTTAAATTAAAAAATGAAAAAGTAACTCGACCGCCATGTTTTAATGGATTTATTCAAACCATAAATGGAGTATTACAATTTTTCGAAGAAGAAAAGAATAATAATAATATAATATTTTTATTAACAAACTGTTTAAATCAAGATGTAATAGAAAATTTGTTTTCAATATTCCGTCAAAGAGGA